>ML266561.1:0-21594 GCA_005239495.1 Nicotiana undulata
CAAACCATCTCCAAATGACCTGAAATTTTGCGGGCAAGTCCAAAATAACCTAACGAAGCTACAAAAACTCTCGGAATCCCATTCCGGCCCTCAGATCAAAATCTCGCCTACCAACCGGAATTCGCCAAAATACTAACTTCGCCAATTCAAGCCTAATTCTAAACCGGGCACCCTAAAATATTCTGAACACACTCCTAAGTCCCAAATCACCTAACGAAGCTATCCGAACCATAAAACCCGCGTTCCGAGGTCGTTCACCAATAAGTCAACTTCGGGTTGACTTTTCCAACTCTAAAGCTCTTGTTAGAGACTATGTGTCTCAATCCACTCTATTTTCGCTCCGAACCCGAACCAACCAACCCCAACACTTCGTGAACAGTCTAATCGAGCTACTACAGGACAGAAATGAAGGAATAGATGCGTATACTGCGTAACGACAGACCGGGTCGTTACAGTCACCCTCTTATGTTTTGTTTGCATTGTTCTAATTATTTTTGAACAGTGATATCTTTTAAGGAGTTTTTCTTGTAACCTGTTTAAAGCTTATGACTTGTACTTACCGGGTTTTGGAAAAAGTGTAAAGTGTTGAGATTTATTTCAAAAAGCACTTAATCGATTCTTGTACTTTAATTTGATGTTTGTTAATAATAGGCTTACCTAGTCCTTAAGACTAGGTGCCGTCACAATACCTAACGGAGGAAATAATTGGGTCATGACAGAAGTCCATTTTAGAGTACCGGTTGTCGTCTTCGAGGTAAGTATCTTGCCTAACCTTGTGGGGGGGATACCCCTTAGGATTTGAGTCTTCTATGTTGTTTGTAGCCTGTGTACGCGAGGTGACGAGTGTGTACACTGACTTATTTGTATGAATTTGGCCTTTTAGGGTTCTTAGGTCCTTATATTCCCGATGTATGAATTTGTAATGGTTATGACTAAGTTTCTGATTTCATCTTTTCCTGCTTAAATTAGAATTACTTGCTTTTAGATTCCCTTTGTGGTCGGTTTGATCTTAATTGACTTAATTGAAGAATTTACCTCTCCTACCATCATGCTATATTTTCCTCATGAACATCTTATTTAGCTAAAATTAGTAATATCTCGCCTTATAGTTGTTTAGCAGAAATTGGAATTAGGATTATCTGTAGATGCTTACTTTATCTAGATTGTGGAAAAAACTCTCATAATCATTCAACCTTAAAAAGGAATCTAGATGATATACACCTTAGCCGACTAGTTTGTATTTGGAAATCTCTTGACTTGTGATGACATCCTATTGTGGACTTGAATACTGTGAATTAGTTTACGTCGTGTTCTCCCTGGTTAAGTTGTGTTCTTTACGCTTATTATTTCCTTACCGTGGTTATTCCTTGTGAATGAGTTCTACAGTTCTGGCGATTTAAGTTCTTGTATTGATTTGCTCGTCGTACATAGCATTTCTATCTTTTGTTGCCTTGTGATTTGTTGTGGAAATGTACGATATTTCTGTCGTGTTTTGGTTGTTATCTCTGTGATTGCATTGCATATTTAAATTGGGGACTAGTGACGTATTCTGGGAGATCTCCCCTGTACCACATATTTACTTTGGGGACTACAGACGTATTCTGGGAGATCCCCCTCGGCACTACATATTTACTATTGGGGACTACGATCGTATTCTGGAAGCCCCACCACTGCATATTTACTTTTGGGGACTACAGACGTATTATGGGGGATCCTCCCTGTACTGCATGACAAATTCTGAGCTGACGGAGTTCCGATAGATTTTTCTTGAAGAAATTATGATCGAAAGATACTTATTGAAAAGTACAGCTGAAAAGCATTTGCCTTGAAGAAAACTATGTCTGAAATACTATTATTACAAAGGTATATTTGAAAAGCATTTATCTTGAAAGATATTTATTGAAAAGTATAGCTGAATAGCATTTGCCTTGAAGAAAACTAAGTCTGAAAGACTATTATTTCAAAGGTATATTTGAAAAGAATTTATCTTGCAGGAAACTACGTTTGAAAGGCATTTGTTGTTAAGTATATTTGAAAATCATTTATTTTGAAGGAATTATGTTTGAAATTTTTTTTTCTGAAACGTATATATGTATTCGGAGAAAGTATATTTCAAAGAAATTTTCTATTTGAAATTATTATATTTAAAAGATTTAAATATAAACTTACGGGTGAAAGTTTACACTCAAAGAATTTTCCCAAAACAAATTGGGATTTTTGGCTAAGGCCTGACGTGGAAACTGTTAATGTGCTGAATTATTACTTGTTCTTACCGTATTGTGGTTTGCGGCTTTCGAGGTGTTCTCGTCCCTTTTTTTGTGTATTATTGTGATGTTCTGTTGTTATTCGCTGTAATTCCTTCTGCCTTTTTATATGTTATGTTGCTAGTCGTGTTAAGTAGTCATTAGATAAATGTTATATTCTGTCATTCCTATAATTATGTCTGTTGATTTATTAAACTAGTGGGTGTCCTGACTAGTCCTCGTCACTACTTCATTGAGGTCAGTCTTGATACTTACTGGGCACCGCTGTGGTGTTCTTATTCTACACTTCTGCACATTCTTTTGTGCAGATCCAGGTATTGATCGTTAGTAGCTGTGCAGTTCATTGCAGCGGAGACTTAAGGTAAACCTGTCGCCGCATTCGCAGGCTTTGGAGTCACCTTCTTACCTTTTCAACTGTTTCACTCATTTCCAAACAGTTGTATTTAAAAGTGTATTTTACTCTGTAGAGCTTGTGACTTGTACTACCAGTTTTGGGAAATTATAAATTCTGCAAAGATTTCTATATCGAGACTATTACATTTCCTTTATTATTGTCGTTACGCAGAAATTGTTAGTCTTACCTAGTCCCTAAGACTAGGTGCCATCAGGATACCCAACGGAGGGAATTATGGGTCGTGACAAGTTGGTATCAGAGCTCTAGGTTCATAGGTGATTCGCGTCATAAGTGAGTTTAGTAGAGTCTTGCGGATCGGTACGGAGACGTCTGTACTTATCTTCGAGAGGCTACGGAACTATTAGGACAATTTCACTTCCTTCATTCCCGTCGTGCGAGTTCCTTGATCTTGAAATTTGAAATTTATCGTTCCATTATCTCACTGATGGTGAGGATACGAGTTTCGGTTCCTGATGATGTTACCCCGAGATGCATGTTGCTAGGGGCAGAGGCAGAGGCCGACGAGGAGCACGTGTCGTAGTTAGGACACCTACCAGATCAGTCTTTGTTGTTACGCCCGGACGTAGTAGACCTGGGAGCAGTTGTTTTGAGTATAATTGGTACATTGACTCCGGCAGGATTGATTCCAGGTACCTCAGCTACCCCACATATCAGGGAAGAAGTGCAGACTCCCGCAGCCTATACTCTAAAGCAGCAACATCATGCTGGTCAAGTTCCAGTTGTCATAGCAGCACAACCTGGGAGCCCAGTTCAGCCCGTGTTAGGGCAGCAACGTCGGAGGAAGAACAACTTAGGCTTGAGAGGTACAAGAAGTACCACCCTCCTATCTTCAGTGGATTGGCGACAGATGATTTCCAGGGTTTCCTGGAGGAGTATCACTGCATTCTTCAGATTACGGGTATTGTGGAGACGAGCATGGTTGTTTTGTCACGTCTCAGCTTAGAGGGGCGGCTTATCAGTGGTGGCGGGCATATGAGTTGGGTAGCCCGGCCGAATCAGCTTCACTTACGTGGGGTCAATTTTCAGAGATGTGCACCTCAGTCCCTCCGAGAGGCATGGCGCACGGGGTTTGAGCAGTTGCGTCAGGGCACTATGTCAGTATTAGAGTATGCCGTCAGATTCAGCAAGTTGGCCAGATATGCACCTCATTGGGTTGCTACAGTTAGGGGGTGAGTCCGTAGATTCATTGAGGGGCTCAGGCAGGATATTCCGTTCAGCATGGCTCGAGATTGGAGTCGGATGTCTCGTTCCAGTAGGTGGTAGGGATCGCTCGCCGGTTAGAGGGCATGTGGGGCCGGGAGCGAGAGTACAGACGAGTTCAGGAGAGAGAATGCAGGAAAGCAATAAGGCCTCATAGGCCAGGGAGATATACTGGCCCTTATTATGGGGGCAGGGTACGACACGGTAGAGGTTTTGTGAGTCAGCCAGTTCAGCTTGCATTACCGACTTCGCATGGGATTTCAGGTGCTCATGGGTCTCAGAGTAACCGTGTTGCTCAGTTCCCACAGCCATGTCAGCATAGAGGTTGTTTTGAGTGTGGAGATATCAGCCATATGGTGAGAGATTGTCCCAGGCTCCGGACAGGTATATCACAGCAGGGTATTCAGGTGAATAGAGGGTGACCAAAAGGGGGAGGCCCGACCCGTTGATGTATTTCCTATAGTAGGATAGAGGCTGTTGTGCCAGATGTTACCACACAAGTATGTTTTGATAGGTTACATAGGGGAACCAATGGTATTTCATTATAGTTCTGTTGGTCGGGACGAGTTCCCTTATTTGTTGTTTCATTTAAGAGTGAGTTTCATACTTTGAACTCTATTTTTCATGTATGCTCATGTTGGGAGATTCTAAAAGTGGTAGCACGTGTCTATCATTGTTTTCATTCATCATTGAGAGTGGTGAGACTAGGAGTGAGTCCTTGTTATCTCCATGGTAGGCTTAATGTGATTTTCCTAAGTATTTGGTTTACGAGTTGTGATATGATACTCTATCGAGATGTGAGTTCAGTGAGCGTTATGATTTTATCAGCCGAGATGAGTTAGTGGGGAATTTCAATTGGTATGATATATTTTCAGTATGTGATTTAGAGTTGAGGATGAGGTCCTCGTGATATTTATTGATTAGATACGTTTTGACCGGGCTGAGTACCGCGGTGGAAATTTTATCAGGATGTGCTTCTTTAGTTTTAGCTTGCGGGAAGTGTGCCCGGTGGTGTTAGTTGTGGGTGGTGATTCGGGTGTCTAATAATGAGATCTTCGTGTTTATTGCATCATTATCAGTACTATGGGGCTTAAAAATAGGGTTCTTTCAGATATGAGGCAAATCGCCAGTACCGAATTTATTTCAGAAAACTAGTGTGATCAGAAGTGTTATTATGAGCCTATGTGTGGTGTGCTATGTTGTATGGTCATACCTGGTGGGTGTAGTCATGAGTTGATGCAGCTGGTTGAGGCTGATGTCGGGTATGGATTTAGACTCGGGTCTTTTGGAAATGAGTAGAACGTGAGAAATTGAGGTATGAGACTTATCAGTGGTGATGGGAAGGCTATATTATAGTTGTGACTGTGTCATCAGGCTTATGTAGGTTGGGGTGATGTGGGATCACCCGCGGGTGTGTGTTGGAAGTGTGATTCAGTGATTGGATGAGTTCGAGGTGAATCTTGGAACGTTCGAGGACGAACGTTTGTTTAAGAGGGGGAGAATGTAACAAACCGACCGGTCGTTTTGAGAATTTAAGCTTTGTTAGGTAGCATAAGGTCTTGAACAGCTTTACATTGTGTATATCGACTTGTGGGCATGGATGGATTCAGTTACTGGATGATCTGCAGTCGAATTTGAAGAGCGGTTTTAAATTTTGAAGCTTAAGCGGTGAGATTTGACTGGAGGTTTGACTTTTGTGTAAACGGTCCCGGAATGAGTTTTGGGTAATTTCAACGGCTTCGTATGGTGATTTTGGACTTAGGCGCGCGTCCGGAATTATTTTGGAGGTTCGGAGACTAATTTGAGGTAATTCGGCGAAAGTTGGAAAATTTGAAGTTTGGAAAATGGAGACGTTTGACCATAGTTGACTTTTTGGGATATCAGTGTGCGATTCCAAGAGTTGGAGTAGCTCCAGGATGTTAATTGGGACTTGTCTGCAAAATTTCACGTCATCCCGGGTTAAATTGATAGGTTTCGGCACGAGTTTAGAAATTTGAAGACTTGAAAGTTCATAAGTTCGATTTGTAGTTTGATTCATCGTTTCGGCGTTGTTTTATGTGATGTGAGACCTCTAGCGAATCCGTGTTAGGTTAGATGACTTGTTTAGGTGTTTAGACGGGGTCCCGGGGGCCGCTGAACGAAACTTAAATTCGCAAAACGACAGGCCGGGTCGTTACAGTCTAGTTATCTTTGATATAAGGGGTATTTTCATGGGTTTTTCCTTAGTATCGTCTTTCATACCATTGTATTGAATGATCTCAGTCAGTTGCTTTCTGTTCATGTAATGTATACAGCTCTGATTGCCGGTTAGGTAGTTAGATAATTTTGTATGAATTAGCGGTTTGAACACCCCTACTTGCAGCCGTAAGCTAGCTAAGTTTGATATATTCCTTGTAAATAACTAAATAAGGTCTCATAGTGTGATAATGTTTGTGTTTGGGTTGTCAATGAGGCTTGTTTCTTATGTGCAGTTAACTGGAGTTCTAGTTAAATACACTACTTTCGTTGAAAGAAAAGATTTATGATGGGATCGCAAAATGATAAATAAATTAAATAAAATGCAGATTTAGCGTTGAAATCGAGATAAGACAGTAAATAGTTTTATTCCGGGAGCAAGACTTCTGAAGACAACAATAAGAATATTAAAAGATAGAAAATGAAGTATTGTTGAGCTTAGAGAAATGTGTAGTATTATCCTGTCAGAAATTTTGTGTCCTCAATGGTTTTTGAAGTCACTATTTATTGCTACACCTAGGGAACAAGGTTCTAGGATCAAGCGCCTCTTAAATAACATTTATGGGGCCATTGATGAACGTGTAACAGCAGGCTATGAATGCCAAAATTCTCTGAGGCAGATTGTGTATTTAATACTAAAGAATATTCTTTATTGAATATCATCCGGTGGCAAACATTTATTTGTCTTCGTTAGCAATATTCCCTTCGGGGTCTGTCTGGTGCCAACCAAAGTTGTTGTGCCCGGTCTTGGTTTCCACTTGCCTCGTTTCTTGTCTGTCTTCGATTCCACGTGTCGCTCTATTGTTCGTGTATATAATACGAACCGATTTTACTCTATACAGTTAGACGTGACATAAAGAAATCTTTTAGATGAATGAATATATGAATCTAAACCTATCAGCGGAGCAATTTCATTCTAATCATGGTCTGAATTCCACATTAATGAAAGTGGTCGTAGCATTCTCATGTTAACACAACCTAAAGAAAATATATTAGTAAAAAAAATTAAGATTTTTTTTGAAGGGGAGTTTCGGAGCAATATTAAAATTATCTCAGTAGATCTATAGTCACGGATTTGAGCCTTGAAAATATCCATTAACACTTGTATTAGGGTAGAATATCCATATCATATACTCTTAGGGGTCGTTTGGTATGAGGTATAAGAAAGTATAAGGGTGGTACAAAAATTTAATACCACCTTAATACCTTGTTTGGTTAGCAAACCAGGTATAGGTTATCCTGGTGTTATTTTTAATACTAGGATAATTTATACCTTATAGAAGGTGGGGTAATTAGCACCGGTATAACTTATACCTTCTTCTTAGAAATTATGCAATTGTCATTCTTAATACAACATACCAAACAATGAATAAACACTAATCCCAGCATAACTTATCCCAATATAACTTATACCAGTATAAATTGTATTCCAACCAAACGATCCCTTAGAGGTAGTTTGGTATGAGGTATAAGAAGGTATAGTGCTGGTATAAAAATTTAATACCACCTTAATCCTTAGTTTGGTTAGCAAACCAGGTATAAGTTATCTCATGATTAAAATTAATACTGGGATAACTTATACTGTATAGATGGTTGGTTAATTAGCACCGGTATAACTTATACATTCTTCTTACAAATTATGTAATGTCATATTTAATACAACATATCAAACAATGGACTAAAAATAATCTCAGCATAACTTATCCCGTCAAAAATTATACCAATATAACTTATTCCAACATAAATTGTATTTAAACCAAACGACTCCTTAAGGTGCTGCTTTTCCCCGAACTCTAAATAACCGTAATCCCAAAGAAGAAAAAGGAAAGCATTTGATATGATGGTTCCTAGTAGGAGATGAAACCAAACTAGTAGAACAAGATAAGCCTGGATCAAGAGCAGGGCAGTAGCTAAGCTGACAAAAGTTTAATAAATTCATCTAACCTTGAAAATAGTGTCCTTCCCTTTCATTATCATCATCATCTGTCTTGTGCCCCCTTTGGCTTTTACCATAAGTTTGGACCACTCTCAAATTGTACCGTACTCTCTATATGTGCAGACTGCTAAAAATCTACCCCATAAACAAGAATGCTTGCACCTGCTAACCACCACAAATGCACTGCCACATCTTAACTAACAAAGCACCTTTTTTTTTGTTCGGATTCCCATAAGAACATCTACATTTGAAGGTAAACAGCTCCGTAATAAAGACTTTTTCATATTCAGAACTTCTGATTAAGAATGAAGAAATACTTGTCATATCGCGCGACCTTTATTGATATTTATAAAATACCTTTAATTATGCCCTCTTCCTCACCCACTTCCAACTCTTCAAAACCTCCTTATATTTTGTTTAGGTATTTAAAAATTTATTGGCCCACTAATACGAATTCGCATTTATAAGTTAATTTAAGAGAAAATAAGCGTTCTCTACCAATAAGTTATTTATTCTCAAGTTACTAGCATGAGACTTGACGTAATTAGTAAAGTTGCTGCCATGTGGCTTTTTGCAGAAATGGAAACAGCCTTTTGCAAAAATACAGGGTAAAACTGCGTACGATAAACCCTTATGGTCCGATCCTTTCTCGAATCTCGTATATAGCGAGAGCTTAGTACATCGGGCTGCCTTTTTTACTAGTCTGAGACTTTTTATAAGGGTGGAAAAATTCCAACCATTCTCCTCCGGTGGATGGTAAACCTTCTCTATCACTTCACAGTCATACCAGTTGAAAAAAGACTGCAAAGTAACAACAACAAAAAGATCGCCAAAACTTTTAATGTAACTTGGCCAAAAGTCGAGTTAACAGTTTTTTTAACTCATTCATTTCTTTAGCAGAAAAGTGAAACGTACGTACTTTTTGGAGCTTTATTGGTCAGCTTTGCCAACTAGAAAGAAGACTATAGTTGCTAGAGTTAAAAAAAAAATGAATGGTTACTAGTTACTTTAATCTCTTGCGTTTGGTTTAGTACGTTAGTCAAACGGTCAGTGAACTACCTACTAAGTTATTTTTCTTTCGATTGTAATAACAAAATCACTTTATTATGTCTATAACACTCAGAAGGTCACTCAATCAAACTTTTTACACTTTTGATTATTAAATACCTATTTTACCTTTTAAATTATCAATTTTTATCTTCTTTTTAGTTTATTTTTTTTTAACTTTTTAACATTATGAAGTTTTTCTAGATTTTAATTTATATTATGCAATTAAAGTTTATTTATAATTAATAAAATGTATTTAAGCATATATCATGTTGGAACGATAAAATATTGAACATAGTAAGAACAATTTTTGTAATAAGAATTTTGAAAGTAACAACAAAAACTCAAAAATTTGTTTAAACCATTGAGAATGAAAGAAAATAAAAGTTATAAAATATATATTCCATGCACATAATATAAAAATAATTATTTAAAATAAAGTATTTTATAATATACATTATATATTCTTGAAAATTATGCTCAATTAAATTATTATTCCGATATTATATATGCTAGAAAAACTATTTTTCACTTTTAGTTTATACGTAAAATTTTCTTTATTATATAGGTAAGTCCATAGTATAGATTAAAAAGATGGAACAAAATTATAATATTTAAAAAGTAAAAAAGAAAAGTTGATAATTTGGAGGGTAACATAAATATTTGACAATCAAAAGTTTAAGAAATCTAATTGAGTGACTTTCTGAGTGTTATACGCATAATTAAGTGATTTTTTTGTTACAAACGAAAGAAATATGACTTTACTAGATAATTTCGAATAGATGAGTGACTATTTAAGTAATGGACTCATTTGGTTCTAATGCTCAAGGTGAAGGTACATTTAGCTCAGTATTATTTGCAGGGATGGAGTTATGATTTTAACTTTATTTGTTATATATTTTAGAACGACAATATCAAGTGCTAATAAATAAATTTTAAATTTAATGTATTTCTTAATTCAAATACACAAAGTAAAAGTTATTGAGAAGGCCGAACTTGTAGCCAGGCTTCTAGCTCCGCCCCATATTGTCTCCACCAACAATAATTATATTTGAAAAATATTCAACTACTATTGCAAAAGATGTGAAAATTTGTATATTTCCAATTTACTCCTTAAAATTTAATCTTCCTTTATTTATGAATTCCTAATACACATGTTGTACCTTTAGTTGTGCCTCACTCATAGAAAAACCATAACATTTTGAATGAAGACTAATAAGGAAACAGAATGGAATTTTGTCTATATCTAACAAGGGTCAAATATGTACATTCATTAATATAAAAGACAAGCAAAATGTGGGGAATACATATCAAGAAAGAAACCAAAAGGTAAAAGGTTGATTACTGTTGACAATGTCATGCTTTTTCTAAAATCCATATTCCTTTTTTCAGGGCCAAAAGTTAAATAGTAAAATAACCATAAATAGTTCAACTACAAAACTTCTCCAAATCCCATCATCATTCAAAGATGACATAGAATGAGAATTCTGAATCACATTCCCATTTACCAACTGGGACTTTGCAAGATTAGCCTCTTTTACAAAACTAACCTCTTGCTCACATGGTTTTACCCCAAATGGAACATTTCTTGTTGACATCAAACTAAAAGGGTAACAAAGATTTGGATTGCCCCATGCACCAAATCTCCTTCCCATTTTCCCATAAAATAATTCAGAGAATTGAAGTTCACCTGTCAAATTATTACCATATAAGTAAATAGCACTTACATTGGCCAGATTTGCAAGACTTTTTGGTACATACCCTTTAAGCTTATTATCATTAAGACCCAAAAATCTTAGCCTTTTTAGGTCTGCTATAGACTCTGGAATTCCACCTGTCAAATTCATATTGGACAGGTCCAAAACTGTTAACTTTCTCAAGTTATGCCAATCAAGAATCTCCAAATCTCCACCTATTGAATTTTTTGACAAGACTAACTCTTCCAAATATGTCATTTCTTGAATTGACTTAGTCAATCCACCTGATAATTTGTTGTTACTAAGGTCCAAAAGTGTCAAATTCTTCAATTTTTCTACCTCTTCTGGGATTTTGCCTTGTAATTGATTGTTACTCAAATCAAGCTTCAAAAGTGAAACCAGCCCTCCAAATAATGCTGAAGGCAAAAAACCAGATAGTGAATTTCTACTTAAATCACATATCAAAAGTTGACTGAACCCTCCAAAACTATCTGGGATTTTACCATTTACCTTATTTCCAGCAATAACTAACCTTCTCAAATTTACTAAATTCCCAAGATTTGTAGGTAATTCACCAAATAATCCATTCTCTACTAGTACTAAAGATTGGAGCATTTTTAACCTTCCAAATGTAGAGGGAATTTGACCAATCAGACCAGGATTTGACCGAAATTCGAGTGACTCCAAACTATTAGCAAGAAATTCCCAGCTCTCTGTAGGTATTGAAATCGGATGGTGGTGTCGCGAAACGAAACAATTGAAGAATGAGAGGGATTTGAGGTGCTTTAGTGTAAATAAATTGGGACTAAATTTCACATTTGGTGCACAACTAAGAGAATTATCATGTATAGGTCCAATGTTTAAGTCAGTAACATACCAAAAACCATCAAACAAGTCACATGATACACCCTGCAAAGGAAATAAAAACAAAAATCAGAAAAATATGAAGGTAAAGAATTTTTCTTTTAATTTAATCTCTTTGTTCAGCCCTGTGTTATCTTTGGGTTTTCAAACATATTCTTTCTCTGTTGGTCTGACAAAATGCTAAAACAAAACAAGGCAAGAATATAATGTACTGGTCATTATTGAAGTTGGTTCATCAAAAAAATTCATGGCCCTCATTCCAAGTACACTTATTCTGAAAATAATAATGATTAAATGAACAACGTCTCAATTTCTTGAGTATTTATCATATGGTAATTTCAGAAATTAATTTCACTTCATGTTTTTGAACAATATTTACAATCAAAAGTCATTTCTAGTCACATATACCACAAAATAATAAAGAACAAAAAGCCATGTTAGCAATATTAGGAGCTTCTCATCAGATAAGATAGAACCTTATGTTTTTTTTTTTGACTTTCCATATATAAAGAGTTCACTAACATGGCAGCACCTAAGACACACAAAAAGTTACGGGTTCGAACCGTAAAATCGGTCACTGATGCGTTAGGGATAGACTGCCTACGTCACACTCCATTTAAGTGTGACCATTCCCTGACCTTGTGCACCAAACTACCCTTTTCCATAAAGAATCCATAGGCAAAAAGTAACTAAAAAGAAACATCTTAATATAATATATTTAGCACATAAGAAAAGAAAAGTGAAGATGAGATAAACCTGTATAGGAGTCCAACCACAAGGATCTGGATAAAGATCTGAACCATTCCACCATTTACCAACAAATCCTTGAATAGCAGAATAAAGAGCATTTATCTCATTATTCTCCATTGGAGCAGCCATATTTTCACTATCACCAAAATGAAGAAGCAACAACAAACCAAACACAAACAAACTCAAATTCTTGAAACTCCTCATCACTCTTTTGAAACACAAGAATTCTTGAAAGTAAAAAAGGCAACTATGTCAAGAGCCCATGCAAGAAAGTAGTTAATTAATATAAGTGTGAAGTCATAGTAAAATGATGGATTTTCATTGAAAGTATTCACTGTTGTACTTTTAAAATATTAAGGAATCCAATAATCAAACAAGGAAATGGAGGGAACAAAGAATTAAAGTAAGAAGGTGGTTGTTAAAAATGTATATAGAAAGCTAAGGTAGAAAAAGAAGAAGAGTAGAGTGGCAGAGAAAGACAGAGGACATAACACATAAGTCTAGGATGTCTTTGCAGCTAAAATCTATAGAGAGCACAGTCCTCTATGTTTCACTATAAAGCAATTATGGTAATGTCAATAATAAGAACTGAACACAACAGAACAGAACAGCTGTTGTGGTTTTAAAGCTTTGAGAAACCAGTTTGGCTGTTATTTTTTCACTAACAACTGCTCCCTCCGTTTTAATTTATGTGAACTTGTTTGATTGGGCACGGAGTTTAAGAGAAAATGAAGAGTTTTAGAATTTGTGGTCCTAAGCAATTCAAAAAGGAGCCTAGAGTATTTGTATGGTTATAAACGTTTCTCATTAATGGTAGAATTGTAAGTTTAACCAAAATTGTTTCCAAATTTAAAAAGAGTTCATTCTTTTTCTAACAAACCAAAAAAGAAATAACGGAGGGATAAGAAGTCTCTTTGTTCTGCGAATAAGTTCTGCTAGGATTATAAAAAAGAAGTTGTAATGTATATGACGATATAATTACTAGTGCTAGATTATAATTTATAACAATAACAACAACAACAACAATAATATACTTAGTGTTGTCCAACAAGTGGAGTCTAGGGAGGGTGAGGCGCAAGCATATCTTACATTCACCTTGTGTGAGACAGAGAGACTATTCCGAGATAGATCCCGACTCAATAAGATATTTTCAACACAGAAATTACTACTACTAGATTATTTAGTGCATATCCCTTTTTTTGGGTGGATGTATGAATACATAGTGTTCAATACAATTATACAAAAGTTACAATTTTATCCTTTTTTTAAAGTAATTTTTAAATAATAAGATTAAATCAAGGTTATTTTGGTTGTTTATGTGTTATTCTCGTAAAGCTAATTTCATATAAAATCCAGTATAAAGTAATACGTAACATAATTAAAATATATATTACACTAATATTCCTAATTATATTAAAATAATATTCATACAGTTATAAATTCAGTTGAATCTATACCCGAACATACTGCATCCATCATGCAAGTAATAGTGATGATTGTTGGAAGGGGTGTACTTGTAAGTTTTGAAGGAAGTTATAATTAGAGTTGGGATTTAGCTAAGTATATGATTAGGATTTCTTATGATTTTCTTGATCTTGTTGGGGGTTAGGGGACCATCATTCTAGCAGAGTAGGGGGGGAGGGGATGCATGAAATTGCATGCAAGACAAAGTTTTTGTCTTTTGGTGAATATCTTATGCTGCTGGATTTTTTTTTTAACAGATTGAAAAGACAAAGCATAATTGCATAACCTTGGAAAATGCCTTATATTTTGATTACTTTAATTTCGTTGGAACTTGTTATGGCGTTGACACATATACTTTTTATTTTATTTTATACTCCATTAATTTTCAGAAATTTTAATATTTAAAAAATAATTTATGTAATTTGCAATGTTATTCTCTATAAAACAAACTTTAAAGACTTAATATTGTGAATTTTGTGTCAATAAATCACATGAGATGAAAATATATATGTTTGTATATGTGTACTATGTATATTAATGTTTATCTAATGATTGAAAAGAAGTTCTGTAAAAATCCTTTATCCTTATTAAATGAAAGCAGGGAAAGGATAAATAATGATAAATAGATTCATAAATTCATTTATAATTAAGCATTATGTTGGGGTAGGACAGTAGTATGAACATAGGGTCCTTAATTTTGCTCACATGGCCCCAGCCCTATTTGCAGTCTGGTCCCCAATAATTTTCTTATTTAATTTTTTTCTTCTCTCTTATCTCTTTTATTAAAGTAATTAATATATTGAAATATAAGTAGAAAGCTAAAACTTCTATTTTGAACATGAGCTCTAGAAAGGACTTATAGTGGTTAAAGACATAGAAACCTTTTAATTTCTTCCCAAGTATTTTCTTTGGTATAGGTTTTTTTAATTTCTTCTTGCATTTTGAAGAATATTTTCTCCGACGAAAATATTTTCCAAATCATGTATTTGAATCAACATTTTGTCGATATACTTTTATATTCAGTCAAATATCGGAAAAAAAACTTCTCCTAAGAATAATCGGTCAAATTCAAAATAATATAAAGGAGTTTGGTATCACAAAATCCAAATTTTTGCGAGATTTCAATCTTATAATTAAATATTAAAATATAACATGTTTTAGAAATTAATATTGAGGAAAAAACTTAATTTATTATGAGGGTGAAACAAGAGGGGATGATATATAAATGAAGGATAGGAACTTGTTGGGTTAGGACCACAATATATATTGTGAAGAAGGGACAGCTATATAGAGAAGTAGCCCACTCTAATTTTTTGGTTGCCAGGCCTATTTAGTTGATATGTCATTATCTCTTATCTCTCCCCTTTTCCAACTATTTTTGGCCTCACATAGTAGACAAGAATTTTGATGATTATTTCTAGGTTTCAAAATCCTTTATTTCTACAAAAAGGTTGATAAAAAAACTCAACTACCTCCCCAAGGTATGGAGAGCTACGTACTTCAGTCTTTAAAAAAACTAGTAACGTGTTGTGTTAGAGTAATTGAGAGGAGCCTTGGAGCAATTATTGTTGGTCTTTAAGCTTAGTGTAGTTTAATTTAAGCTTAGTATAGTTTAATTTAAGCTTAGTGTAGCATAATTTTAAGCTTGGCGTAACTTAAAGAGAGTGAATGAAAAATGATGCGAAAAGAAATGGAGGGAAAGTGAAATTTTGAATAAGTGCACTTTGTCCCTAATCGGAAGAAGGAAAGAAAATCTATGTGTATATATAGAGAAGCACTTCTTCTAGCTCTTAAAGAGCTGAGAAGAAGGCAAGTCTCGCGCCGTCGTCGTCGCTCGCTCTGCTTCGGATTGGGATTGGGATTGGTTTAAGGATTGATTGATTAATCTTTTTGGACAAAATTCTTTTCAAATTAATTAATGGAAAAAAATCAAATCCGGAATGACCCGCGACCCGGTCCGATCTGACCCGTTTTCTTTCCCGGATTATTTTAAATCCATTTTTAAAATTTCCCGCAATATTCATACCTGTTCAAAACAGCTATGGCTGTTCTGAAATGTTGCAAAACCTTTTCAGAAACAGTTCGAATTTGGCTATAAATATACCTTGAATCCCAGAATTTTTACTTACTAAATTTTCTGATCTTCTTCTTCTTCTTCTGCACAAAAATACTCCAGTGTATTTTACAGCCTTTGAGTGGTTCGTTGTTCATCTGCGTTTTAGGTACCGATACGCTGGTGAGTTAAATCGTTCTATCCTGGGAGGATATATTCCATAACCTCAGGTACTTGAGGGGAATAATTTCCTTAAGAACACACTGTGTATTCAGTGGGCTCGATTTTTTCCTATATTGTTTTTCAGAATTCATTTTGACGTTCTTGTTCTACTAACTTTCTGTTTCTGTATTTTCAGAAAGTTTACTTTTTATTTAATTTACAGCAATACAGATTACTAACAATGATAATATTATTTTTGTATCGTTTATAGGGTCACGGGTTCGAGCTGTGGAATAACAATTGATGCTTGCGTTAAGGTAGGCAACCTGCATTACGTCCCTTGAGGTTGGACCTTTTCTCTGATCATGCGTGAATATAAAACTGCACTTTTATGTAGTATAAATTAATAGCCAAAAACAAGAAGAGAAAAACAAAAAAGGAACAAACAAATGCAAATACAACCCCAATTTTGTTACATCTATTTCAACAATATTGCAGCTATTTAGTCAATCAACGAGGGTGTAGCCGGATTACCAGTTCGCTAAAACATTACTTGTTTTGGTCTAAACTATATGTTGGTGTTATAGCTCACTTTATATATATAAACTAGTAGTCTTACCGTGCTATGCGCGGTTAATATTAAAAATTATTATTTAAAAAACAGTTTTCAGAAATGATTATTATTTAGTGGCTATTTAACTTGTTATAGCTACTATTTATTAAATTACTTTATATAGCTATGTTTTTACCTGTTATAGAGTGTATTCGATGCATTCAAGTTACTGTACTCATAATACAGTAGTAGAATTCGACGGAAAACAAGAAAGTCCAGCTAAACATAAATTGTATTCATACGTATTCACGAGTTGTATTCGTGATTACAATAACGAAAATCTACGAAAAAAGGTCTTCAGCTATTTAAAAACGGTAAGTGAATCAATTAACGCGATAGACTTCTAATATAACTCAACAAACTCAATTATAACACGCACAAATTGTATTTTCAGTTATAGAAAAGATTCTCAGCCGGAAAACACCCAAAAAACATAGCAATCTTCAGAGATCCAATCCATCCTTTTTTGTGGTATCTTTACTAAACTATTCTTTAGTGGTATCTTTACAAATAGATTTATATATTAAAAGTATATAATTGCATTGAATACAGTTAAATACATACAATACATTAAATATATACATGAAGTATAGCAGGTCGTCTATAGTGCAAAACATATGAATACATACTGCATATACATTTGAATTCATATATATATCTAAATACATAAATTATATTAATTAAAAAAAATATATGGATACATTCTACAATACATTGAATGCATATTATTGAATATATACTGCTGGACAAAAGAGTGAAACAAAGTGAAGCTTTGAAATTATATAATTAACTTAAATACAGTTAAATACAGTGAATATATTGAAAAAGTAGAAAAAACTAAAGACGGTGAATACAATGAAATACACAGAACACGGCGTGATACATTGAATACAATGAAAATAAAGTATCTTTTCTCTTAACCCCTGAATTTTTTTTTAACTTGAATACAGTTAAATACAATGAATATATTAAAAACGTAGAAAAAACTAAAGACAGTGAATACAATGAAATACATAGAATTCAGCGAGATACATTAAAAACAATGAAAATAAAGCATCAGAAGTGTTGATTCTTTCGAAGATTTCTCAAATTGGGCTTGTTTCAGGTCGGATAACCCTCTTGTGAGTTGTTGAATCATACATTGGAGATGAAATTTCGAGTTTTCTGGTGAAAGCATAACAATGGTGATTATTTCTGAAACATTAGTAAAGAGAATCAGAAGAAGCAATGTACCGGCGAAAATCTAACAACTTTAACACTTACCACAACTTTTAATTTGGATAAAAAATATTTGTAAATTTTGCGAGACAATGGAGATGAACTAGTGGAGAATCATGGTTGTATTCATGTAGAGGAGACTGCCGTTGAGAGAGGGAGAGAGATTGTGGGGATAAATCTTGTTTTTTGAAGTTGTATACTATACGGGGTCTTGTGAGAGAGAGAACAAGAAGTAGGAGAGAGAAAAATATTAACCAGTGTATTTAATGGCTAAAAAAGTAGGAAGTGGCCATAAATACATATTTTGTTATAAAACATAAAAGGTAGCTATAGAAAATAATACTTTAAAAGGATATTTATTTATAACAAAAAAGGTGTAAAGATTTGTTATAGCAGATAAAATTTCCTTAGTTAAATTAAATTATGATCGGGCTTGTTGGAACAAATTAGATCGTATTGCTTTAATAAATTTCAATTGTCATCTTATTTATAAATGTGATATACCTAATAATAAAATCGCTATTAAATTAAAGGGACTTATATAGTTATCGAATAACTTATTTTGTTTTATATTTATTTTTATTCCACTATCCAATGTTTAGTATATATTTTAACATTGTTAATAGAAATTTTTATTAGCATATTACTTTGTTTAATTTTTTTATTTTAAATTTTGTCCTATTTTTGTCAATAATATTATCTGAATTTAATTAATAAATTTTTTACTTAATTAAAGAGACTATCGAATAAGTTTTTGTTCTATATTTTTCTATATTATGTCATCCAATATTTAGTATTATTGCATTGTAAATAGAAATTTATATTAGAAGAAAAACAAAAATAATTTTAATAAAAACAAATAACATTTAAATTGGCATTTTTTTGTTTTTGCAATTTTTTGTTTT
The DNA here is from genome assembly GCA_005239495.1 of Nicotiana undulata. Taxonomy (NCBI): domain Eukaryota; kingdom Viridiplantae; phylum Streptophyta; class Magnoliopsida; order Solanales; family Solanaceae; genus Nicotiana; species Nicotiana undulata. The sequence goes on from ML266561.1 coordinate 18,824, forward strand.
ATTTTAAAATAATTTAAAAACTTCAAATTGAAACTACTTTCCAATTTGAATGGACTTTTTTTTTCTAATTTTATTTTTTAATTATCAAATATTTTATTTTATTATTTTATAGATATTTAAATTAAAAAACAATAACTAATAACTAGTTGTTAACTAAATAACTAATTATTAACAACTTATGCCATGTGGGTTTTTTCTAGGTTGCCACTTGGCTTAAGGAGAGAGTTTTTTCTTCTCCTTTTAATAATATATAGAAGATATAGATAAAATAATTTAAAACCTCCAAATTGAATGGACAATTTTTTTTAATTTTTAATTTTTATTATAAAATATTTTATTTTATTAATTTATAAATATTTAAATTCAAAATAATAACCAATAACTAATTATTAACTACTTATGCCATATGATTTTTTCTGGGCTGCCACTTGGCTTAACGAAAAGGCTTTTCCCTCTCATTTTAATAATATATAGATATAGATATAGATAAGTTATTTTAAAGCTACTAAACAAATGGAATTATGATAACACATAAATAAATTCGAATTTTTGGATCCTCCTGTAATAATATGAACTAGTATGGAAAAAGTGGACAAGTACTAACATGTCAATATTATTGTCACGTAACAAGCCGAAACAATTTGATTTGCTTCTTGGAAGAAGAACAATGAGTTGCTCGTGAAGAGAGATGTCACAATGAGTGCCTGAGAAGCATATGAACGCTATTAGGAATATATATATTTTTTACTTATTAAAATGTTTGGATTTGAACATTATATTGGACAATTAAGATCTATATTCTCAATATCTGGACGAGTACAACCTAAAAATTAACAAAATAAATAAATATTACATTTATATTCACAAAAATATTAGGAAAATCTTAAGTAATTTATATGGTGGTGTTAAAATTTGTTTGATGAATAAAGCTAGTAACGATTGTAGCTAGCGGTGATACTTATCGGCCATCATAGTTGTGACGTGGTGATGATTAACAATGGTGGCTAGTGGTGATGATTGGTTGAGATGGCTGGTGCTGCTAGTGGTAGCTTTTCAGTGTTCAGCATCAACAATTACAAATGTGAGAATACATGATAAATATGTATGAAAGACGCATACATATTTTTTATTACTATTAATTTGGTATAAACACTTTGGGTACATAGTATGAGCTTTCCACTCATACTATTTATCTAATATAGTATGAGTTTTAATGCTTCTATCTAACATGTAATAATAGATTTTGACTGTATTTCTCATATTTTTGTGTCTGTTGCTTCTATGTATAAAACTAACTTCATCTTATCCCGGCAATTGTTAAGTATAATGGTAAAAGCAAAAGTTTTCGTTGGTGTTTCAGATTTAATATATAAAAACTAATACCATTTGAACTTCATATTTGTTATAACTTTTCGGGGAAAAGGTGTTCAACATACCACCCTTCGACCTTCGGTCTATGTAACTACACCTCTGCTCACCTCCAATTCCACACATCTTTACTGTTCTCATCACCATTAACTTTGCAGCTTCAAATTTTATTTGTTACAACTCGAGGTACCTAGACGATTGTCAAACCTCAAAACAATAAACATAATTTAAAATAGCTTATGCACTAAGATAAGATAATTAAAGTTTCTATAAATGTGTGGAAAACTTTATAAAAGCGATAAATGGCATATTGACATAGATTCCTAAATTAGGAAAAAAAACATTAGTAACCGCATTTATATGTGGACACTAATCAATGGGAAAAATTTCAACTGCAGCAGCATAATATATTGAGTTGAACAGAAAGAGGCGGTGGAAACATACAAAAAAGGATTTTACCTTGCTTAGGCTTTTTCTAATCATTCCTAGGGTTCATGTAGACATGCAACGGTCTTATATTGTGGCCCATCAAAAAACATGGAAATTATATCAAGTAGCCAGTCTAAAGGGCTGTATTTAAAAATTAGCCAGTTTGTCCTGGATTTTAGTTTTTCATTTCATTTTTTTTCAGGACCAAAATGTCCCGAGTTGTCCTTAATTTAAGATTTTTAGTTTGTAAGTATTGGCTAATCCCTAAATAACGTCCCTGAGAATGGCTATCTGTGCACTTGCCCCTCAAAAAACCTTGCTATTGTGGCCCATCGGTGCCCTCGGTACCAATATTGACGATCTCACAAAGATGAAATTTTCAAATAAGTTATTACTTACTGTTCTCATCTTTTACGGAATTGATCTTCTTCGAGTGTATAGGAATATGTGGAGCCCAGCATGTCTAGAAATATAGGAAAATATTCGTTCGCTGATAATATTCGATACTGAGTCATTCATAGCATTACTATATCTTCCATTTTCATTGCGAGTTGGTTATTTATCAGCATCGATTTAGCTTACAATTTGGAAGCTCTCGACTAAACGGCTATTTTACAAAGAGTCAACAAGAAATTTGATAGTCCATTTGTTACTCTTAGAGGGTGTTTGGCAAAGCTTATAAGCCGACCAAACTGGCTTATAAACACTTTTCGGCTTATCTACGCGTTTGGTAACGTTAAAAGTGCTTATAAAGTGCTTATAAGTCAAAAATAAGCCAAAAGCCATAAGCTGATCACCCCCAGCTTATGAATCTTTAGCTTATAAGCACTTTAAGTTTGATCAAGATTTTTACTATTTTATCCTTAAAATATTCGTTTTTAGAACAAAACTCATACATCGATAATCAGTGCCTCAAGTATTTTTTTCAACGTACCCCCCCCCCCCCCCCCCCCCCCCCCTCCTCTTTTACCAAT
>ML266561.1:26896-54461 GCA_005239495.1 Nicotiana undulata
TTACTACCTAATTCTATGATTTTTAGATGATTTAGTAGTGAATTTAACTAGGAATTAGTGTTTGAAACTAGTAAAACTATAAAATTTACTTACCTCAATTACAATGGGGAAAGGTTCTTCGAGAGGCTCTCTAAAATCTTGATGAGGAAGATGAAAATGGTGGAATAAGGCTAAGTCTCGTATTAAATAACACTGCCCAGTGATTTCTTCACTGCGGTCGCGACAAGAGGACTGCGATCGCGAAGGCCAACTGGCCAGACCTCTGCGATCGCGGCAGAGGTCCTGCGATCGCGAAGAATAACTGGCAAGACCTCTGCGATCGCGGCAGGGGTCCTGCGATCGCGAAGAACAAACTAACCCGGCCCAGCCGCGACTCAATGCGATCGCAAGAAACGGGCTGCGATCGCGAAGGTGTGGAACCCAGACCTCTGCGATCGCGAAGGGGAAGCTGCGATCGCAGTGAACAATCACTAGCCCAGCAAAATCCTTCTCCGCGATCGCAACCCACCTTCTGCGATCGCAGAGAAGGAAACCAGATAGCAGATTTTCTGGTTTTTCCAACTTAGCTCCCGGGGGTCTAAAACACCCCCGAGCTCCTCGGGACCCCGTCCAAAAGCACCGGCAAGTCTGTATTCACGATAAGAACTCACTCGAACTTTCGGAACATGAAAAGAAACAACGGAACTCGAAATCAAACCCCAAAATCAAATTAATCAAACTTAAGAACTTTGAAATTCTAGAATTCGCTTCAACGCGCCGAACCGGCCTAAACTGCTCAGAATGACTTCAAATTTTGCAGATAAGTTATAAATGACACGACGTAATTATGGATCTATAACAAAAATAATCGTTGAATTTTGACATCGTATGAGGAAGTTATGCTCATTTTAGTGTCGGAGAAGAGAGTCGGTGCTGTGTTTCGCAGATGCGAAGTTGGGTCTGCATCCGCGAGCCGCAGGTGCGCAAAATGGTCTGCAAATGCGGAATTAACAGCTGGAAATGTGCAGGTGCGGGTATTTTGGTCACACATGCGAAAATCCCTGAGTATAACAAAATCATACCGCATCATTTTAGTATTTTGAGCATATCTTGAGAACTAGAGCTCCGATTGAGGTGATTTTCGCGGCGTTCTTCTCGTCTTTTCACGGGGAGTAGTATATAAGTATAATTTTGGTATTTTAATATGGTTAAATAAGTTTATATTTTGAATTAATCCATGTTTTGATTGGAGAATTTGGGGGGTTTTATCCAAAACTTTTTCTAAAGAGAACAATTGGGTCTGAACATCGATTTGGTATTGGAATTTGATGAAATTAGTATGACTGGACTCGTAATTGAATGGGTGTTCGAATTTTGTAAATTTTGTCGGGTTCCGAGGTGCGGGCCCAGGGTCGACCTTTGGGTCAATTTCTAGATTTTTATAAAGATTGAGACTTTATGATCCAGAATAGTTCCTTATGAGTTTTATTTGTGTTTTGAAGTTGTTTTGATTAGATTTGAGCCGTCTGGAGGTCTTTCCACCGAGGAGTTCATTTTAGAGTACCAGGTTGTCTTCTTTGAGGTAAGTATCTTGTCTAACCTTGTGTGGGGGAATTTCCCCATAGGATTTGAGTCTTCTATGTTGATTATAGCCCGTGTACGCGAAGTGACGAGTGCGTGCTCGGACTTATTTGTAGAAGGTTGAACTTTTAGGGTTCTTAGGTTATCGTATTCTCTGTGTACGAACTTGTACTTGTTATGAGTCGTTCCTGATTTCTAGTTTCATCTCTACCTGCTTAAATTAGAATTACTTGCTTTTAGATTCACTTTATTGCTTACTTGATCTTAATTGACTTAACTGAAGGTTTTACCCTTATACTGTCGTGCTATATTTTTCATAAACTACCTAATTAATTGGAATTAGTATTATCTCACCTTATAATTGTTTAGCATTAATTGGAGTTATGATTATATTTTGCGGCTTACCCTTATTTGAATTGTTGAAAAATCTCTCGTAATTGCTCAACCTTAAAAGGAATTTGGATAACTTATATCTTAGTCGACTTGCCTTTATTAGGAATTAATTGACATGTGTTGGCTTCTTATTGTTGACTTGAATATTGTGGATTCGTTGTTACGTCTTGTTTCTCCCTGGTTAAGCTGTTTTCTTTACACTTGGTATTTCTCTTCAGTGGTTGTTCCTTGTGAGTGAGTTCTGCCATTCTAGTTATTTAAGTTCTTGTATTGATTTGCTCGTCGTACATTGCATTTCTATCATTTATTGCTTTTGTACCTGTTGTGGCGACGTACGATGTATTCTGTCGTGTTATAGTTGTTATCCTTGTTGGTTGCATTGCATATTTACTTTGGGGACTACAGACATATTCTGGGAGATCTCCCCTGCACTGCATATTTATATTGGGGACTACAGACATATTCTGGGAGATTTTTCCTGCACTGCATATTTACTTTGGGGACTACAGAGGTATTTTGGGACTACAGACGTATTCCGAGAGATCCCCCAACAATGCATATTTATTTTGGGACTACGGACGTATTCCGGGAGATCTCCATGTACTGCATAATAAATTCGGAACTACGGGATGGGATCCCGGTAGATTTCCCCTGTTGATATACCTGTGTTCGGAATTGTTAATCTTCTATGCTTAGGCGTTACAGGGTGACCTATAATCGAAGGATATTTACTTGAAAAATGTACCTATTTGAAAAGCATATTTTAAAATTATTTATCTTGAAGAAACTATATTTGAAAGATATTATTTGAAAAGTATATTTGAAAAGTATAGTTGAAAAGCATTTACCTTGAAGAAAACTATGTTTGAAAGACTATTGTTTGGAAAGGTACATTTGAAAAGCATTTATTTTGAAGAAAACTATGTTTGAAGGACATTTATTGGAAAAGTATATTTGAAAAGCTTTTATCATGAAGGAATTATGTTTGAAGATTATCTTTCTGCAAAGTATATATATTCGGAGGAAGTATATTTCAAAGGAAATTTTCTATTTGAAATGATTATATGTTAAATCTTTCAATATAAACTTGCGGGTAAAAGTTTACACTTGAAGATTTGACAAATTTATTGGAGTTGTTGGCTAAGGCCTGATGTGGGAACTATTGCAGTGCTGAGTTACTACTTGCCCTTACTGTTTTGTGATTTTTCAGATTTGGGTTGTGTTCCCATCCATCCTTCGGAGTATTATTTTGGTGTACCATTATTGTTTGCTGTTTTTCCTTCCTTATTGTAGTTGTTACGTTGTTAGCCAAATTGTGTAGATATTAGAAAGATGTTATGTTTCCGTTATTTCTGTACTTATGTCTGTTTAGTTATTAGACCAGTGGGTGTCTTGACTAGTCCTCGTCACTACTTCACCGAGGTTGGTCTTGATACTTACTGGGCACCGTCGTGGTGTGCTCATTCTTCACTTCTGCACATTTTTGTGCAGATCCAGGTGTTGATCGTTATTACCTGTGCGGATCCTTGCAGAGGAGACTCAAGGTAAACCTGCCGTCACGTTCGCAGGCTTCGGAGTCACCTTCTTACCCTGTTTCAACTGTTTTACTCATTTCCAAACAGTTGTGTTTAGAAGTGTAGTTTACTCTGTAGAGCTTATGACTTGTACTACCGCTTTTGTGAAATTGTAAATTCTGTAAAGATTTCTATATCGAGACTGTTAGATTTCCTTTATTATTGTTATTATTCAGTAAATGTTAGGCTTACCTAGTCCCTAAGACTAGGTGCCATAACGATACCCAATGGAGGGAAATTTGGGTTGTGACACAGCCTTAAACATTTAGACAGATTTTAACACATAGTTATGGGCATAAAATGTAACCTAAAGGCATGTTATATAACATAATAGTAGCAGAAAACCTAAAGGCATGTTATCTACCCACATAATATCAAATAAACCCATGTCCCAATTTTATTATCACCCCCAATTGTTATTACAAATAATTATTACAGACCGGAATCAATTGAATAAATTACAAAGTGTGTAAATTATAGGAAGCCTTCAGCCGGCTTAAAACAACATCTGGATGGACAGGCCCTTCAATTCACAACTTCTCCAAAAGCCAGTGTTCATAGAACCACAAAGTGATTAGACTCACTTATGTTTCAAAGCACAAGCATACCAAGCCCAGTCCTCTAGTATGTCAGAGTTCCCAAGGGCTTCATGAACCCCGAGCAGTGCTCACACTAAAGTGAAAAGATCAGAATCAACTTAAGGGGAAAATACAGACCAAATACTGGTGTGTCAGAGTTCGTGAGGGTCTCATAGGAACCCTGAGAAGTGCTTACACCAAGAAGGTCAAGGACAATACTCAAATTAACTCAGCAAAGATTTTTGGGATTTAAGAGAGTGTAAGGCAGGATTTAGAGCCAGGCTTAGGGGTAGGGTCACACACAGAAACAGAGATAAAGATCTTGAAACCAATAAGTTAGAAACTGACAAGTTTGAAACTTTAACAAGGGATCAAAACATACTTCACACAGACAGTAAAGGATTCAGATTAGAATAAGTTATGAAAACAGCATGCTGGTGATTAGTAAGAACTAATAGCACATTGAGTACATGAGTCAATGACATACTAATAGATTCGAAAATAAACATAATAGATACATGTTGAACCAGTTTTAAGGAAAGATATTAGACATACATGGAGACAGTCTTAAGTACACATAATTAAACAGGTTTCATCGATTAATCTACTAAGTTGAACAAGTCTACCACATAGAGCAATGAGCATATTGAACAATTGAGATGGAGATGAGTTTCAGTGACTTACTAGTTCGAATGAAACAGGAAAAGGTTAAGCGAAGAGGCAATGATCATCAATAGCAGCAAACAACAATGCAGATTTTTGGCCTTGGCTTCCAGCTGGCCAGGAATCAAAACAGTATATAGGAGTATAGAGTATATAGTTTTAGTGGTGAAAGTAGTTTTCGAGTTTTTAGTCTTCTCCTAAGGGAAAAAGAGGGAAGGGGTTTAAATAGCCTTAGACTAGGGTACATAAACATGGAAATAATCAATCAACTAATTTAAGGAAAAACTCAAGGACATTATTAAGGCAAGACAAGAAGAACAGTACATAAAACGCGTAAAATATGCAATCACGGTAGTTTTAGGGAATCAAATAGGTCTGGGAATCACAGACTCTTAGGTTTAGGGTAACAACTAGGGCAAGTAGTCATAGATAGACAGAATTAGCAGGAAAATAAAGAATCGAAACCCTAATTTTTAGGGTAGGTAAAATTAGTCGGAATAATCAAAGGAAAATAAAAATAACATGCATATTGACATATATAGGAAAATATTGAAGAAAGCACGTTAACAAAATAAGAATCATAACAGATCTAAGCCCTAATTTTAGGGCAAATAAAACTGGTCAGCAAATTCACAAAAATCTCAATAGAATGCATATAAACAGATATAAGGGAACATTAAAGAAGATACTTAGCAAAAAATAGAACCAGAATAGATCTTAAAAGATCTGAGCCTAATGTTAGGGCAAATAAATTAGGCAAAAAACTTTTAACGAAAAAAAATCGCAAAAAATAGACATGCGAAAACATAAAGGAGCTTCTTTTAACAACAAAAATTAAGAAAAAGATTTAAACAAATCTTAAAGATCTAAACCCTAATTTTTAGAGTAAATAGAGAATCAATAGAATCTAAAATATTCGTACCCAAAGAGGTGAAGAATGAACATAGAAGGAAAGGGGGGGGGGGGGGTTAGAACCAGATTTGGTCCGAAAATGTAGAAATCAGCTTGCCATGTTAGGCAAGCCACAAGGTTATACCATAAACAAGTAACCAGTATCGAGATAGGGCCAATATGGTAAGAAAATCATTAATGGATTCCATATCTGATTGGAATCGAAGGAAGATTAGGGTGACAACGCTTAGGGTTTCAGAGGAGAGGAGAGGATGGGAGTTTAAGGGCGGCCGTTTAGAGATAATGAAGGGTTAGGGTTAGGGGCGTTAAGTTAAAAGGGGTGTATTGAATGATGGGCGTTGATCTTGAGAGATCAACGACTAAGATAAAAAAATTAGATGGGGCGGGTATTTAAGTGGGTATGGGGACCGGGCTAACGGATTTGGGCCAGGGGCATTGGGCTGGGGTAATTGGGTTGGTTTGGGTAGCTTAGGTCCGAAAAATTATGAACGAAAAGAGGCTATTATTTAAGTACTCAATTAAATTAGTAAATAATTCGTAAAAAATGATAAATAAATAGTAAAAATATTATTTGTGCATAAAAATAATAAAATTATTTAATACTATAAAAATATAAAAAGTTATTTTTTTTTTTGCATAAATAAAGTAATTATAAGTATATACGGGCTATTATTGCAAAATGTGTAATTTTAGCCTTTAAAAATGCAAATGTAATTATAACAAATGCACCAAAAATATTTAAAACCTAATATGTATGTAAATGATAAAGTTAGATGATAAAATTATCATAAAATAGTTTTTGATGCAATTAATGAGTATTTATCTAATAAAATGTAGGAATAAATTGATTTAAAAATCTTTTAAAATTGTAGAAAATTAGGAAAAATACTTATATGTGTTTAGAAATCAAATGATGATGCATATGTACTATTTTCAAAGTATATATGTATAATTGAAAAATATGATAGAAAAATTGGGTATCTGCAACTGGAATAAACAGGTAAATTCCATAACTCAATAAATGCCACTAAGAAATTTTAACAGATAAATGCAGCAACAACAAAAGTAAATGCAACCTCGCAACAATGTCACTCCATCACTCATCACTCACACTCAACACTCTGCACTCATTGGAGGGGGGGGGGGGGGGGGGGGGGGTGTACAGACTCCGGAGGGGCTCCCAAAGCCCAAACGCTAAGCATGGACAGCTCTTGTGCCATCATATAAATACCTGGATCCGCACGGTCAACTCACGTGCTATGGTACCAATACCTGGACTTGCAGGATCAACTCACGTGCTACGTAGACAACTCACGAGCTATGGTATTAATATCCTCACAACCAGGCTCTCGGCCTCACTCAATCATGTACCTCACTAGCCTCACCATCATCAACAAAAAAGGGGACACCGCCCACATCAAGTATCACAGCATATTAGCAATTAATAGAGATTGAGTTAAGCATGTACAATAATTTCTATGACTGAGTACAAATAATGTGAGCATGAATAAAGCCTAAGCATGATCTCTAACATGAAGGTAAACAAGTTCAACAACAAGAAAATACATAAACACAAATACTGGCTATTAGGCCTCACGGGACGGACCACGTCTCAATGCCTCAAGGTGTACACCCACACGCCCGTCACCTAGCATGGTTATCACCTCCAAACCGTCACACGATATCAAATTCTTCTGGTTTATACCCTCAAAGCCAGAGTTAAAACTGTTACTTACCTTAACAACGTAAGGATGCCCTCGTCTCTGGATTCGGTCTCCAAAATCTCCGAACCAGCCATAATTAGATTAACACCATCAACATAGGCTAACGAATCGAATTCCACAATAAAAACTACAAAATATGCCAAAAATCCGAAATCAGCCAAAACCTGGCCCCCGGGCCCACGTCTCGAATTCAGACAAAATTAGAAAGAATAATAAATCTCGTCCTCTCCCGAGTGTAACCATATAAAATTCATCAAATTCGGACTCCGTTTGGTCCCTCAAATCCTCACCTCAAAACTCTCCAAAACTCAAGCCCTAACTCCCTCAATTTCACTTTCAAATCATCAATTAAATCTCAAAAATGAAGATGGATTCATGAAATATAACCAAAACCGAGTTGAGAACACTTATCCCAATCCTACTGGTGAAAATCGCCTCTAAAATCGCCCAAATCCGACCCCCCCCCCCCAACTCAAAATATGAACGAATAAACAAACTCTATTTTATATATTTTTCTACCAGCTATTCTGCCTCGTTTCTCATGCCAAACGATCCCAAAACTCACCTTTTATGCCTCCAATGGATTCCTTGTGAAATTCTAGTCACGTTAGGCTTTTGATCACTCAATTTCACCTTATAATGAAGGAGGTATGTTGGTTTCAATATTTGCAAATAGTGCAGATTTTTAAATACGCTGTCAGTGACAATTTCGTAATTAATCTTAAAAATCTGGCAACCTAATTCTTAGTAAAATGATCATGAAATCCTCACACGATATCCAAATTCGACGATTATTTTTGCTACGGATCGTTAATTATGATATGGATTTAATGCTTCAATCAAAAAAGAAATCGGAGCCCATTTGTTCATCGTGATATCATTTATGCTTGAAGAAATGACGTCAAAACATAAGAAAAACAAGCGCAACACAACCTAAACCTATCCGAAACTCACCCGAGGCCTTCGGGACCTCAACCAATAATTCCAACAAGTCATATATCACTACCCGAACTTAGTCGAACCTCCAGAACACCCAAAACAACACCAAAACATCAAATCAACCTCGAATTCAAGCCTAAGAACTTCTAAAGTTCCAAAATTCGCCAACGTCGCCGAAACCTATCAAACCACGTCCGAACGACCTCAAATTTTGCACACACGTCACAAATGACACTATAAGCATACTCCAACTTTTAGAATTCTATTCCGACCCCGATACCTAATTTTTCACTGTCGACCAAACTCGCCAAATTTCCAACTTTATCCAATTCAAGCCTAATTCTACCACGGACTTCCTAATTATATTCCGGACACACTCCTAAGTCTAAACTCACCCAATGAGTTTGTTTATTCATAAGTCAACTTCCGGTTGACTTTTCTAACTAACAGACTAAGTGTCTTATTTCATTCCAAAACTACTCCCGACCCAACCTACAACCTCGATATAACTCAACACAGCTGAACAACACATAAAGAAGCAGAAATGGGGGAAACGAGGTTATAACCCTCAGAACGAATGACGGGGTTGTTACAGAGCCATGGCGTTACTCGGTCATCATTAAACTCTTTGCCCGACATATGCCACATTATCTTCTCCGATCCAAATTAATTGAACTATGGAACCTATCCAAACAGTTAATCTTGATTGACGTAGGATGGGACTTCTTCATAGTCAAATTTGGTAAGGAAGAACATTTGATCAAAGCTATAAACCAAGTCCCATGGTTCGTATTCGGGAGTTTCCTATCTTTCAGACTGTGAGAACCAAAATTTGTCCCACAAGAAGCCACCTTATCTTTCACTGCGATATGGGCACAACTTCCCAGTTGCGCAGCGAATTCTATGACAAAGAAATTCTAGAAAACGTTGGCAGGAAGCTTAGGAAACTTCTCAAAATCGATACGAGCACCTCAACAACGCTAAGGGAGAGATATGCCAGAATCTGCGTCCAAGTTCCACTGGAATCACTAGTCGCAACATCTGTCACTATTGGTGACCACAAACAAGTGATTGTCTATGAAGGTGAGAACGTCTTATATACAGGATGTGGAAGACTAGGTCACATCTTGAGAGGGTGTCCACACAAGACAAAACCCAACTCACCACCACCACAGGATAGCCCAGGCTACTCTAATACTAAAGCAAATAGTGACGAAGAAGAGGAATGGAAAATCGTATCCTTCCCCAGGAGACGCAAGCAAGGACACCCCATATAGCAACGCCAATCTACAAACCTTAATAGGAAAGGCAAAAGCATTGCACAATCGGACGACATCCAAGTTTGAATGTTCGATGCCATCTCCGGTAAGTTCCTCGAAACTCAAACCTTCCGTTATAATTCTAAGGCTAACTCAGTGCAGGACGCAAGCCCAGCCCAGTGCACAAAAGACGTCTCACCCCCCACGAAGAATCAGCCCGCACAGAGACAGTCCATAAGGAACCGGCCCAACACCAATACAAAAATAAAAGCGGGCCTAGAGGGGAGAGACCCAACACCCAATAATGACAAGGGGTCTACACCCCAAAGGCAAAATCAACTGCCCCCCTCTAGAAGCTCAAAGTCAACTAGCCCAAAGAGCCTAGAGGGAGGTCTGACAATAATTCAGGCGGAACCCCACTCCATCCCCAAACGCAATGGCACTCTAGTAGACCCAAATGATGATACCTATTGTTTTACATCTCCTCTACAACCACACATTGTACAAAATCCTTCCACGAATACGCAAGAGCTAAACCTGAAAAATCCAAAAATCGTAACTGATTTGACAGTATCCATTAACTCAATCAGATTTTCCCGTAATCCCTTAACCAATGTATTAGAAACAAGTTACGAAGCAACTACCATGGGTGTCAATCCACTCCCATAATCATTCAAGACCTTTGATTACCCTAATAACCCCCCTCCCCCCCCCATTTAATAGTAGTCCAAAAAAGGTTAAACAAAAAAAATGGAATCCCCCCCAAACCTCCAATCATCCTGACCTCCATCCCACCACGACAGGATCACACACTGGCGTCCTGGCTGGAGATTTCCCTCGATGGTCAGGCACTATGCTATAATTTTCAGCTGGAAAACCAGCCAATCTGCCTCATCATGCAAAATCCGGCCCATCTGGCAAGAGTCACTGCAGAAGCGCTAAACAAGGGTTTGGCGACGTTTGGCGCTTAACTATGGCAGTCGATGGTTCCACAGACAAACCTCAAACCTCTGCAGCCAACCAACGACCCACCTTCAGTCCACAACATGATGCAGCAAATCTTCAAAACCATTCCATTCTTCCCAGATCCTACAGTAACAGACCCATTTGCAACTCAACAGTTCAAAGTCCTACAACACTAGCCACAACAGGACCCTTCATCTTCAACGCAAGAGAAGCTATATTCACCACCACTGGAGAATATGTCGAAAGAGATATCCAAAGCCATAGAGATTCTGAAGAGCAACAAAACACCCATAGAAAAGGAGACGCTGACACCTTACAACTCATCAAGGATAGACTCTCTATGGCTAGAGGCAGTTAGAGCAGTGGAGTTCAATGTGGATCACAGCGAGACACTGATCCTATTATGCTGGAAAAATCTTGCTAGATGCGGACTGAGCTTGTCCTCCCACCAGAGTCAAGGTGTACTGAATCCACTCCTAACCTTAACTCCAGTGATGAGAACCCAATCATCTTCAACTAGGGGAGATGATACGATGTCAGCCCAGGGAAGGAACAAAGCATCGATGAGCAATCTCCCACCAATCCCTCACCCCCTAATGAATTTCATCATATGGAATGTTAGGGGGGCAAACAGTGCCAGTTCAAGAGACACTTCTCAGAAATGGTGAAGATGCACAAACCTGCAATGCTAGTGCTATTGGAAACCAAGATGGAAGACCACAAAAAACTCACAGAGGAACTGCAATATGACATGCGTATCCAATTCCCAGTAGTAGGCCATTCAGGAGGTATAATCATCATGTGGAAAGAGTCCTCCCTTAAGGCAGATCAAGTAGCAGTAACACCCCAAGGTATCCATGCAATGATCAAGGTACTCGTCTTTGCTAGTAACTATATATAGGTTAGAAACACCCTCTGGGATAAATTGGTTGATATTTCTAACCACTTTAAGGGTAGTTGGTTTGTGGGTGGGGACTTCAATGAAGTCTTGAAAGCTAGAGAAAAATTCGGGGGCAACCACATTAACATAAATAGGAGCAACTTATTTTGGAATTGTATAAACAATTGCAAGCTAGTAGACCTAGGCTTTAAAGGCAGTAAGTACACTTGGTCCAACAAGCGTTACAAGAGTAGGTTCGACCTTATCCTAGGGAAAATTGATAGATTCTTTGCTAATAACCACTGGGTAAATGAATACCCAGAGGCAAATGTTACTCACCTTGCTAGGACCCACTATGATCATTGCCCCTTGCTTGTCAAGCTAAAAAATAGCACACATGTGGTCTCAGTTAAGCCTTTTAGATTCGAATCCATGTGGTGCAGTCACCCAACGTTCCAAGCACTCATCAGAGACTCATTCCCAAACCACTCCACCCTAATTCCTACTACCAGTAGGTTCAAAGAAAATGCAATTAATTGGAACAAACTCACCTTTGGCAACATATTCCATAAAAAAAGAGATTAGTTTCCAGGATAGCTAGGATCCAAAATTCCCCTAGCTATCGTTCTAGCCATTTCCTCCAAAAACCTAGAAAACACTCTCATTGAAGAACTTGACTCAATCCTGAAAAATGAGGACGATTTCTGGAGGCTGAAAGCCAGGATCAACTGGCTCTCTAATGGTGATGCCAACACCAGATTCTTCCCCACCTCAACTCTTAATAGAAGAAGGAGAAACAAAATTCTATCCCTTAAAGATGAATCAGGAAACTGGCAGTATGAGCCCCTAGGAATCAATGAATCAATAGCCAAGTTTTTCCAAGAGCTCTACTCCACATCCTGCTCACCGTCACCCATGCACATTACCACACATATTCCTCAAAGCCCTTCACTGTCCAACATACAGAAAATCACCATTGTCATGCCTCTCAGAGATAGTGAAATCAGAAGTGCTATCTTCTCCTTCAAACCCTTCAAAGCTCCACACCCTGATGGTGCATCCCTTCTTCTACCAAACATACCGGGATATAGTGGGGAAGGATGTCATCAAATTCTGCAAATATTGCTTCTCAACAGAAACAATGCACCATTGATGAATGAAACTATTTTGTGTTTAATCCCAAAATGTCCCTAGGAATCCATGATTAAAAACTTTAGGCCCATAGGTTTATGCAATACTGTTTACAAAATTGTGACCAAAATCCTAGTAAACAGAATTAAACCTTACCTGTCACACATCATAGGTCTTATCCAAGCAAGCTTCCTCTAACAGGAGAGCCTCTGATAATGCTATCATTGTCCAAGAATACATCACCCACTTTGGGAAAATGAGGGGCAAATCACCTCACACGATCCTAAAGATCCTAAATATCTGTTGAAAAGGCTTTCGACAGATTAGAATGGTCTTTCATTAAGGAGACCCTCTACGTCTTCAACTCTCCCACTGCCACCATCAATCTCATCATGTCTTGTGTTGGTTCATCCTCTATCCCGGTCCTAGTAAATGGGGAGTAGACTCAACCTTTTAAGCCCACCAGAGGCATCAGGCATGATAACCCTTTATAACCATACCTCTTCATAATGTGTATGGAAAGGCTCTCCAAGGCTATTTAGAGGAATGTCCAACAAAAGGAGTGGCCCCCCATTAGCATTAGCATATCTAGCCCTAAGATACCCCACTTGTTCTTTGCTGACGATCTAACTCTTTTTTCTACAGCTAATCAGAGAAGCTGCACCACAATCCTCAATACCCTCAATTCCTCCAATCAGGCTTCAGGTCAAAAGATCACCTTAGAAAATCCAGAGCTTTTTCAGTTCTAACTGCCAACCCCACCAAATGGAGTCCATCTCCAACAGCCTTGCCATTCAGGCAACAACCAGCTTTGGAAAATACCTAGGGTTCCCCATTTTCCACAAGAGGCCCACCCACAATGATTTTTAATTCATCATAGACAACCTTCACACCAAATTGGTTGGTTGGAAAACTAACATGCTAAATATGACTGGGAGGACTACCCTAGCAAAAACTTCACCAAACACTTCATGAAATACATTAAAATCCCCTCCAAGATATCCAAAGATATTGATAAAATTCAAAGGAATTTCATCTAGGGTACCACCCCTATCAAAAAAATGTTGCATCTTGTTTCCTGGGATATAATCATAAAGCCTAAGGTTGAGGGAGCCTTAGGAATCCAAAAGACAGATTTGAAAAACAAAGCCATCCATTCAAGACTAGAATGGAGGCTCTACTAGAACCTATCCTCCCTCTTGGCAAAAACTCTCATCGCTAAGCATTGTAACTGGAGGCACCCCCCTCCCAAAAAAGCTAAATCAAGAATTTGACAATGCATCCTCAAAGGGTGGGAAACATGCATCCAAGCCAAAATACGGGTTGTGCACTCAGGGAATAGAGTCAACTTCATCAATGACCCTTGGATCCCAAATCACCCATCAATTAGAGCCATGATTTAAGGTCCTCTTACACAAGAGGACCTGTCCACAACAGTGGGACTTGGGATTTCTCTTCCATCTCCCTTAGCATTCCCCCTAGTATTAACAACATCCTTCTAAACACATTCATACCGTACAACCCTATAAAGGAGGATAGAATGATCCGGGGAATCACCACCAATGGAATCTTCACCTCAAAGTCAGCCTACTCCCTCCTGGAAAACCTTTCCCAACCAGATTGTGCAAACACAAGTAACAACTATTTGTGGATCTGGAAACTGAGAGTACCAATCAATATCTAAACTTTCTTTTGTCTCCTCTTCCACGAAAAGCTCCCCACTGGAGCATTCCTCCACCACATTGGGATATATATGGATCCTATGGGCTGCTTCTGTAATCAGGAAATAGAGACATCTGCTCACATCTTCTTCGAATGCCCACAAAAATATTCTCGAAAATTTAGTCACAAAAACTACCAGTAGAACTCAAAGCCAGAACATCTCCTTCACTAGTTGGGATTGGCCCACCACATGGGCCTCTCTAAAAAATAAACCCTTCAACAATTTCATCAATTGGGAATACCCCCTCCCTTTTTGCTTCTGGAAAATCTGGCTTAGCAGGAACAACAACCTAGTCAACAATAGGAAGGATACGGTTAATACAAAAGCCTCTTTGGCAAAATCAGCTTAGTATATCACCATATCGGTGGACAGAACACCCACAAAGGAAAAAACTATCTGGGTCAAATGGACACCCCCTCTAATTAACACATATAAACTCAACACTGACGGGAATGTAGTTGGGAACCCAGGAAAGGGAGGAGTGGGAGGATTCTTCAAAAATGCAAGCGGAAACTGGATGCTGGGATTGATGGGAAGCATGCAACACACTACCAACACACATGCAGAGCTACTGGCAGTGCTGAGAGGATTGCAAATTGCTAAAGAAAGGCAGTTAACGCCTCTAGAATTCAACACAGATTCCACATAGGAAATAATAATGCTTAACTACGGAAACCTTGTTTTTGACTCACTTATCCTTGAATGCAGGTCAATCGTCCAAAGACTAGGAGATGTGGTGGTGAAATACAGCTACAGGGAGACGAAAAAAGTTTCTGACATGCTAGCAAAAGAGGTCGCCAAGAAGGGTTTTTTCGATAATCGTTTTGTAACAGTAGTTCCTCCGGTGTTTTATACTCATGTTTTTTTGGCAGACATCATAGGAACTGCTTTCTCAAGACAAGTTTTGTACTGTAATAGTGTTAACTATGCTCATAGCGAGGGGGAACAAGTATACCCCGATAAACAACACTACTATGGTCTACCCTAACGGGTAGAATTTTAATTAATGTTTGAAATGCACCGTTTTTCACAACAAAATAATTACTTCACATCCAAATATTCCATTTACAATATGTTGAAAAATATGTATCTACTGAAGCTATTGATTTTATCAAAATATTAGAGTTTGTTACATGTAAAAGTTGGAACTTATACGAATTATCTCAAATATGCCTCTAATCCTTATTTCATCGTTGATCAACATAGTGCTATATAGGCATAGGTGATAGGGAGGGGTCATCGATACCTGCAAACTTCGGTAAAAGTCAAATATCAACATAGACAGTCACCAATCGTTATGAGCAATGATAAACTTATGTTAACTATAGTGATCTCCATGACTTATGGGTCCGCTTCTGGACATACGTGTAGCATATGTACGTAAATGTGTATGTCAAAAAACATATTTTCTTTCTTCAACAGGAGGTGGATTTGTAATAGTTATTGTGATAATTGTTTAATTATATTTTTTAGGTCGAGAGGTATCCCAGTAAATTCATTGTTTGGTACGTTATTGTAACGATCCGACCGGTCATTTTACTTTCCAGAACCCCGTACCCTTAAATACCACTTCCCATACTTGATTTTACTGATTTAACTTGCGGGGATGGTTGGTTCTGGATTTGAAAGTGTTTGGATTGAAATTAGAACACTTGTTTCCTTAAGGTTGGTTTAAAATGCCAAGTTTGACTTCGATCAATATTTTGAGTACACAACCTCGTAATCAGGATTTGACGGTTCCAATAGGTTCGTATGATGATTTCAAACTTGGGTGTATGCTTGGATCAGGTTCGGATGCCCAGGAGCATTTCAGCGTCAAATAGTGAAAGGTTGATTCTTGAAGGTTTTAGAAGTTCTATAAATTTGGTTTGGAACGTGTTATGGTGATATCGAGGTCCAAATGTGATTTCGAGATCGAGAATAGATCCGTAATTTCATTTAAGACTTGCACTCAAAATTTGGTATCATTCCGAGTAGTATAAGTACGTTTCGGCACGTTGGAAGTAGATTGAAGAACTTGAAGTTCATAAGTTTGATTCAATTGGTTTTAGGTTGTGATTCTTAGTTTTAATATTTTTTCGGGCATTCCGAAGGTTTGAGCGAGTCCGTATTATGATTTTGAACTTGTTGGTATGTTCGGACGGGGCCTCGAGTCAAGTCAAAGCTCAAAAGAGCGGCTGGTGCTTCAGTTCTGGTGCGACTGTACCGGCGGTTGGGCAGTCGCAGGTGCAAGCTCGCAGGTGCAGTTGAAGCATCGCATATGCGGCCCAAATAGCGGAGCCCAGGTTCCGCAGATGCGACTCCTCTTCCGCAGAAGCGAAACCGCAGGAGTGGTCACTCGTCCGCAGATGCGTCCCCATCTGGCCTAGCTTATTTCCGCAAAAGCGGACAATTGTCCGCAGAAGCGAGACCAAAGTTGCAGAAATCACTGAAAGGAAGAGGCCTCCATTTAATACGGGAGTTAGTCATTTTTGGCTCATTTCACTCCATTGTTGGGCGATTTTAGAGCTTCTTGAGAGGGGGTTTTCACCAAGCTTTTGGAGGTTGGTAATTCCTACTATATGTGAGTTAAATACTT
Organism: Nicotiana undulata; assembly: GCA_005239495.1. NCBI lineage: Eukaryota > Viridiplantae > Streptophyta > Magnoliopsida > Solanales > Solanaceae > Nicotiana > Nicotiana undulata. The sequence goes on from ML266561.1 coordinate 43,777, forward strand.
AGATTTTGGTTAGATTAACATGTAAAGATTTGTGAAAATCATGGGATTAGAGAAAAACCTAGAGTTTGGCAAGAATGAGATTTTTACCACGAAATTGACTATGAAACTTAGTGATAATCGTATATTTATGTTTCTTAAGTCATGGGTAACAACTTCATTCAAAAATTTCCGGAATCCCGGCACGTGGGCCTGAGGATGAATTTTAGGAACCTTGCATTTAGGGTTGGGAAATTATTATAATAATTAGAACATGAACTCTTGAGCACATATTGACTATTTTTTACCCCATTTGAATAATTATGGATCGTTCGGCTCCGATTTGAGAGTTTGAGCGCATTGTTGAGTTTGGAAGTGAGCTTTGGGACGAGGTAAGTATCTTTTCTAACCTTGTAAGAGGGAAATTTCCCCATATATGAATTTAATTGATATGTGAATATGTGTGGGGGCTATGTACGCACGAAGTGAAGAGAGTCCGTATGTGTCTACTATTCCTGTTATGTCCGGGTAGCTTTAGGCTTACACCATGCTTTGTGGACACTATTAATTGATCATATGTACTGTTTGTATTAGATGGGAATTCATTTCATGATTTTAAGAATTTCAAGGTTACAAGTAAATTATTGTTTTTAGTGGGATTGAGGAAAAACATGTTATGCTTATATGTAACCGCTTCCCAATTATATTCCGAGCCGGGTGATCATTTCCACTACTCTCATGGGAGCTGGTCGTTCGCCTCGGCAGGTTAATAGATGCATCTTGGTTCATGTCGTTCGACCCTCGGCAATGCACAATTTATATTTTTATGTTGGATCGGGCCGAACGTCCTCGATGGAATTTATGTGTTAAAATAGTACTGGAAGCCCTTTATTTAATTTGTGTAAATTTACTAATTTGGAGAATATTTGTTTAAATAAAGGAAGTGTTCGGATTCTTCAATTTTGATGATAAAGTCATTCAGTTGTTTCACATTCTTAATGTTTATTATTTCTACTTATTGTGCTTATTTAGAATTTTCTTTTCAGTATTATATTGTTGGCCCTAGTATGTGTTGAAGTCGATCCCTCGTCACTACTTATTCGAGGTTAGACTAGATACTTACTGGGTACATATTTTTGTGTACTCATGCTACACTTCTGTACTTGATTGTACGGGATTTGAGGCGAGTGCATCTGGTCACCAGCCCGATGCTTAGTTCGATTCTTTTCCAGTTTGAGACTACCGGTGAGCTGCCCCTTTTGAAACATTCTGCAGCAGCTGGAGTCCTCTTTATATTTTACATTTCTGTCTATTTCCCTTCAGACAACAGGCTAGTGTATGGTTTTGTACATTCTACTAGATTGCCCATTTCCTTGTGACACCGGGTCTTGGCACACACATTGGTAGACTACTATTTTTGGGTTGTATAATTATATTCAAGAGTCCCTCTAGTGGCTCTTGACTTGATCATCCGGTAATTCCGTATTTATTTAACTACGTAAATGAAACTAAAGCTAACGGTTGGCCTTTGTATAACTAAAATGGGAATATACTAGTTACTTGGTGTTGTCTTGCCTAACAACGGTGTTGGGCGCCATCATGACCTGATTTGGGTCATGACAACATGGTATCAGAGCTCTAGGTTCACGTAGGTCTCACAAGTTATGGGAAGGTCTGATAGAGTCTTGCGGAGCGGTGCGGAGACGTCCATACTTATCTTCGAAAAGCTATAGGATGTTAGGGAACTACTCTTTATTCACCCTCTATCGTGCAATTGACGGTATACTAAGTTTCTTTCTTTTATTCTCTCACAGATGGTGAGTACGTGTACGGCAGGAGTTCCAGACCCGGGAGGAGACGCTCCCCCTATTTCTAGAGGCCGAGGCAGAGGTCGGGGGAGGGCACCGGCCCGAGGTAGGGGGCGAGGGCGTCCCAGAGTTTCCCCAGTAGCACCACTAGAGGATCCAGTGGAGGATCCTATTATTGAGGAGTAGGGAGAGGTTCCTCCCACATAGCCAACCCCGGTAGATTTCATGACAACACCGGGCTTCTGGGAGGTCATGGGGTGTATGATGCGGTTCATGGATACTATGACTCAGGCTGGTTTATTTCCAGCGGACCTAGCTACATCTTAGGTAGGAGGGGGAGCACAGAGTCCTACTGCTCAAGCTCCTGGGCACGCACCTGGAGTATATCAGACCCCAGGCACCCTACCCGTGGCCGGAGCCTAGCCAGTAGCAGTAGTTGCACCCTCCCCTAGACCAGCTGCGGCCGGCGAGCCACAGAAGCTCTTGGACAGGTGGACTAGGCTTCACCCTCCGGTATTTGGGGGTGAACGACAAGAGGATCCTTGGGTCTTTATTGATAGGTGTAGGGACAGACTGTGCAACATGAGCATATTGGAATCTCATGGTGTGGATTTCACTACCTTCCAGTTAGAGGAGGGCCCGTAGACGGTGGAAGTCTTACCTTCTTGGCAGACTAGCAGATGCTCCTCCCATGACTTGGGACCAGTTTACACAGCTATCCCCGGATAGGTACATTCCCCCCTCTTAGAGGGAAGAGCTGCGAGGTCAGTTCGAGCAGCTTGAGCGGGGTTAGATGTCAGTGACCGATTATGATGCGAGATTCTCTGAGTTGTCTAGAAATGCACTTATGATACTTCCTACCGATGCAGAGAGAGTGCGGAGATTTTTTACGGGGTTGCACCCCACTATTCAGGCTAGCATGGCATGGGAGGTTGAGATGGGAACATGTTACTAGCTATTGGTGGAGATTGCCCGGAGGATTGAGGGCTACCGCCAGAGAGGTAGAGAGCAGATGCAGCAGGATAAGAGGACCCGATACTCTGGAGAGCTTAGAGGTACCCCGGCTAGGGGCAGAGGTCAGTTTGGGAGGGGTCAGCCCAGTAGAGCCCCATATTTAGCACCACCACCACCTCCTCGAGGTGCTCCAGTGAGGCCTTGTTTCATTGCCATGCCAGAGAGTTCCTACCGCCCACTAGCCATCCAGGGTCCTTCTAATGGGTATGCAAGACATCAAGGTCAGACTTTTGCGCAACAGTCTATGGCGCCGAGAGGTTGTTACGAGTGTGGGGATCCGGGTCATATGAAGATATTTTGTCCCAGGCTTCGGGGCAAATCAGTCAGCATAGCCATCAGCCCATGATTACAGCACCAGTCGCCCGTCCGCCTAGAGTAGGGGGCAGGCTGGTAGGGGCCGTCCTAGAGGTGGAGGCTAGGCAGGGGGAGGTCAACTAGATATTATTTAGTTGGGCGGAGGTCAGCCATCCGGTGGTCCAGCTAGGTTTGATGCTTTACAGGCCAAACCAGATGCCGTGGCCTCAGATGCTGTGATCACATGTATTATTCAGTATGTGGTAGGGATGCTTCAGTATTATTTGATCCAGGGTCTACCTATTCATATATGTGATATCTGTTTGCTCATTTCCTGTAAAATTCCTCGTGAGTCCTTGGGTGCTCCTGTTTATGTGTCTACTCATGTGGGCGATTCAATGGTTGTGGATCAGATCTATCGGTCCTGTGTGGTTACATTTTGTGGTTACGAGATGAGAGCGGACCTTCTGTTACTTGATATGACTAACTTTGAGGTCATCTTAGGCATGGACTGGCTATCTCCATATCATGCCATCCTTGATTTCGATTCCAAGACTGTTACCTTAGCAATGCCAGAGTTGCCGAGGTGAGGCAACTGCATCTGGTCACCAGCCCTGTACTTAGTTCGATTCTTTCCCAGTTTGAGACTACCGGTGAGCTGCCCCTCTTGAGCCATTCTGCAACAGCTGGAGTCCTCTTTATATTTTACATTTCTGTTTATTTCCCTTCAGACAATAGGCTAGTGTATGGCTTTGTACATTCTACTAGATTTTTCATTTCCTTGTGATACCAGGTCTTGGCACACACATTGGTAGACTACTATTTTTGGGTTGTATGATTATATTCAGGAGTCCCTCTAGTGACTCTTGCCTTGATCATCCGATAATTCCGTATTTATTTAACTACGTAAATGAAACTAAAGCTAGTGGTTGGCCTTTGTATAACTAAAATGGGAATTTACTAGTTAATTAGTGTTGGCTTGCCTAACAACGGTGTTGCGCGCCATCACGACCTGATTTGGGTCGTGACAGTTATCGTCCTTTGTCTCCCTATTCTTTGTTTCTTCTTCCTCTTTCTTCTTCGTCTTCTTCCCTTCTCTCTCTTTTCACCTTTCTTGAGTCGATGGTCTATCGGAAACAACCTCTTTACCTTGTCAGCTAGGGGTAAGGTCTGCGTACACACTACCCTCCCCAGACCCCACTTGTGGGATTATACTGGGTATGATATCGTTGTTGTAGTTATTTTTATAGTAACTAGTCTTACGGTACACACTTTGTGCGTGTACCTTTATCATGAGTATATATATATTTTTTAAATGGATAACTATATTAAATAATTTATTTGATTTATTGAACAAAAATTAACGAAAAAATATCCATACTCCTAAAAAATATATAAATATTGATCCAATTTAGCCAATTCAATAAATAAATAAATTTTGTCTTACATATGCATGGTTGTAATTTCTTAGGACATACGTGGATATCTTATGAACATCCTTATTATTTTTGTCCCCTAATACAAAAATGAATAGCAAGTTAAACTTTAACATAATTAATTGTGCTCTATTTTTTACTTTTATGAACCGTCAATACTCTTTGTGTGAAAATAAATTTATATATCTTAAGAGTTTTATCAATTTAAAGAATAATTTTATTTATATGATGATTTAAAAAAATGATTATTTTGATAATTACTCCTTCCTTTTTTAGTTTTATGTGAATCTATCAACGTTTCAAGAGTTAATTTGACTAATCTTTAAAGCTAAACTGAATTAGATTAATTTGATATTTTAAAGTTAGAACTTAGATATTCAGAAACTATATGAACAATACTATTAAGCTACAATCTTTTCATGTCAATGTGATGAAAAAAATATTAAAAATTTTGGTTAAAGTTTATATAGTTTGAATCTCGAAAAACTAAAAAGTTTATATAAACTAAAACCGAGGGAGTAATTAATTCAATGGCTTAATTATGTATTCTCAATACTAACAAACAATTATTATTATTTTGCACTAGGTTTTAGTAATTTTACAATAATATAAAAAGTATAATAACTTTTTTAATTATTTTTTGTAGAATATTTGTAATCTACATTCGCGCATTGCGCATGTATCATATCTTGACGAATAAAATATTATATTAAATATTATATTTATGTTATAAATAAAGATATAAACTTTTGAAATTAAATAATATTGATTATGCTTCCTTTTTAATTTCAACAAAAATACATAGCTTTTAAAAATTTAAGAGCTTTCATGGGAATATACTTCAATATTTATTTTTGGTTTAGTGGTTATTTTTTTTTCGTTTACCTTTCTCTTTTGTGGAGTATTCATTTGTAACTCTGTTTGCTCGAAGTATTTTTTGGTCTATCATCATTCTCTTCTTAATCTATTCATATTATTTCATGGATAAGATGATTTAAACAATAGTCTTTTTTAATTATTGAAAACAAACCTGCACGATTGATATGTACCTCGAATAGTTGAGATTACGTTCTCCGTGGTATTAGTTTCATGCTTTAGAGTTAGTTGTGTTGCTAAGATTGATCTTTATATTTCTTTAATTGTAGCACTCCGAAAAATTTTGAAGTACTTAAGCACTATTAAGAAAGTTGATGTATGCTAATTATATTATTTTGTATGCAGGCGATGACTATTAATATGATGGATATTAATGGAATATGATAGTAAGTGTACAAGTCATATTATAAGTGATGTGGGGTCTAAGGAGAGCCCTACGACTAAGCCAATTTGGAAATTACATGACAAACTAAAGTTCCAAATGAGTACTGTGATGACCCGATAGGTCATCTCATATTTTAGAACCTGATTCTGCACCATAAGGCCTCAAATACCTCATTTTAGCCTTCCTTGATTTGCGTGCAGTCCGTGTGTTCTTCCGGAAGGCTTACAGGTTAAAAAACTGATAAAAATAAGAACTTAACCTTAAAATTCATTTGAGTTGACTTCGGTCAACATTTTAAGCAAACAGATCCGGATCCGTATTTTGACAGTCTTTGTGGGTCCGTAACGTAATTGAGGACTTTGGCGTATGCCCGGAATTGAATTCGGAGGTCCCTAGCTCGAGTTATTGATTGCTGTTGAAAATTGAAAGTTTGAAAGTTTTATGGTTTTTAAGAATCGGCTGATGTTCGGTTTTGTTGATATCGGGTTTGTATTTTGGTTATGGATCCCTGTACAGGTCCATTATGATATTTATGACTTGTCTATTTGGTGAGAAACAGAGTTGATTTGACGTGATTCAGACGTTCGGTTGTGAAAATAGAAGTTATAAAGTTTTCTTGAAAATTCATTTGATTTGGTATGCGATTCGTAGTTCTAGGCATTATTTTGGTGTTTTGATCACGCGAGCGAGTTAGTATGAGGTTTTTGGACTTGTGTGCACAATTGGTTCGGAGCCTCGAGGGCTCGGGTGAGTTTTAGATAGGCTACGGGTGTTTTGAACTTAGAAAAATCTGGTTTTTGGCTTCAGCTGTTATATGGTGTCTTCTTCTTCGCGTTCGCGAAGGTACTCTCGCGCACGCGAAGAGTAAAATGGGACAGGGTGATTTTCTTCATCGCGAACGCGAATCAATGGGATCCTTACCCTTCGCGAATGCGACCAGCTTCTCGCAAACGCGAAGCTTGAGGGAACTGGGAGGGGGGCACTCGTCTTGCGAACAAGAAGGAGAACTCGCAAACGCGAAAGCCATTTGGGATGCTGTACACGAAGAAGGCCTGACACCCATACCTTAAAACATTTCTAACATGGGATTTTTCCCATTTTTTCATAAACTCTCCATTAGAGCTCGGCCTAGGTGCGATTTTGAAAGGAAAACTCAACACCAATTCATAAGTTTGTACTCTTTAACTTATTTTCTTCCATTTTTATCATCACCATTAATTCCTAGCCCTAATCTTTGTTCTTTTATGGTAGAAAACTAGGGATTTAGGAAGAATCGGGGTTTTTTGCAAATTTGGGGATTTATACCTCAATTTGAGGCCAGATTACGAAACTAATTACATAATAGGGCTCGGGGGTGAATGGGTAATTGAATTTTGATCCTAACCTCGGATTTTGATCAAGCGGGCCTGAGGTCGATTTTGGACTTTTTGGGGAAAAGTTTAGGAATTCCAAATTTATGCATTGTAATTGATTCCTTTAGCAATATTTGATATTATTGAGTAAATTGTGGTTAGATACGAGTGGTTTGGAGGCGGATTCTAGAGGAAAAGTTGTGATTGAACATTGAGTGGCCTTTAGAGTGAGGTAAGTGTTGTGTCTAACCTTGACTTGAGGGAATTAGGAACCCTCAGACTGTGTGTTATGTGAATTTCATGTGAGCGGCGTATATGCGAGGTGACGAGTGCTTATGCGCTGCCGAATTACATGTTTTCCCTATTTTTCTGCATTCTTTAATTATCACTTTCCCTGTCTAACTTGTTATATGCTCTAAATGTGTTTCCATGCCTAATTGCTACCTGTTAATCAATGTCTTCTCCCGTTTATGATGTTAGATCTTTTTTCATAGTTTCATGATTTCCTGTTATTTGCTCAAGTTGGTTTATTTGCATCTTTTAGTTGTAAACTTCTGAATTGGTATCGCTATGTAGAATTACTTATGTAGATCCTCATGTTGTGCAAGGTTTCATATTTGGTTCAATTGGTATTTATGGATTTTAAATACTAACATAGTCTTGAAAATAACTAAATACAACTAAAGGAAGATAAGAGGGAGAAGAGCACGGCTATGATCGCCAGGGAGCTACCTTGCTATCTGGTAACTAGGAATTTTAGTCTATTATTTGCTCTCTTTTTCTTAGGTTTTGGATGAAAAATGCATAAATGTATTCGCGAAAACTAACTTAATGTGCTTGCTTGCAAAGTTTGGTCAAAATGAGGCAAAGAAGCCAAAATAAGCTCATGAAGGAGTCAAACTTGCACAAACCAAAGGCTGGAACTGGATCGCTGACCACGATGGAATTAAACGGCCACGTAAGGGTCACCTCTGAGGCGAATACTATTACGCGGTCCGAGGTTGAGAAAAGCTGCAATTGGTACAAACATCACCGTTGACCGTGCTGGAAAAGCGCGGCCACGAAACATCACCGCTGAGAGCGGTATTTGAGATTTAGAGACTTTGCAAATTGGGCTCAAAGGAAGAACGCGGTCCGCGAATCACTCTTATGCGGATGAGGCCATAATTCTGCTGAGGGCGCATTTGGAGGTTAAGAGACCCTGCAAGCCATGCTTAATTGAAGAACGCGGTCCGCGTCCAAATTACGTGGCCGCGGTTGAAGCTTACGCGAACGCGGATGAATTTATGCGGTCCGCGAAACCTAGTCCACGACAAGTCCAGATTTGAAGAAAAACGGGTCGCGCTTGTTATTGCGCGGACGCGCCTAGTATTACGCGTTCAGCGAAACCTCCGTAGGGGCATTTTTTTCCAGAAATTTCAGATGTGTATAAATAGAGCTTTTTGATATTTTTAGGTCAAGTTTTGTTTGAGGGAGCACGTGAACAACTCGGTTTAGCCTCTTTGAGTAATTTTAGAGTAGATTTGTCTTCAATTTCTATATTTCCATCTTGTATTTGAATCTTATGGCTATTATTTCATCTCTATTTTTTCTTTCTACCATTATCATGAGTAGCTGGACCTCATAGTTAGGGTTGTGACCCAAACCTAGTGTGGGTATTTAATGGGTTTTTAATTTTAGGGCTTAATTATTTATGGGTTAGTGATATTTAGCTTATTTCATTCTTTAATTGTAGAACTGGTTGTTGCAAACGCTGATTCGTGCCTTTTTGACTTAGGATCTTCTTGAGAAAGAGGGCCTAAGTCTAGGAAAAGTAGGCTAACAAGGAATTGGGGTGAATTCAAGAGATTGATAGCCCTAATTAGACCTGGCAAGATGGTTAAAATTAATAGTTATCCACCCAACCCAACCCACTAAAATGGGTTGGATAACCAATTTTTTTAAACCGGGTCGAATATGGATAATTACCCATATTATTCATTAGAAAAATGAGTAACCAATGGGTAAAATATGGATAATACAATTATTGAAAATTTATTTCAGTAATGTTCTTCTATTGCAAGGGGCAGCAAATTCATATTAGAGCTTGAGGCTAATGTGAAGTCATGAATGGATAATATGATTACTCATTTTATCTGTGGGTTAACCCGTTTATTACCCGTGTTAAATATGGGTCGGGTCAGATAATTTATCCATTTTTTCTGTGATGACCCAAAAGGTCATCCTAAGTAATTCTATCTAAATTTGTGTTTCGAGACCCCGAAATCCTCCGTTAATCTCACCTCGATGTGCGTGCATAGCCCGGGCGTGTAGCCGGGAAGTTTTTATGTTGAAATTTGATGAAAAATGGAATTTGTGATAATTAAATGAATAAAGTTGACTATGGTCAACATTTTTGGTAAACGGACCCGGACTCGTGATATGACGGTCCCGGAGGGTCCGTAGGAACATATGGGACTTGGGCGTATGCCCCGAATCGAATTCCGAGGTCCCAAGCTCGAGTAATGAATTTTTAAAGAAAATTGTTTTCTGAAAATAATAAAGGAATTTGAAAATGAATAATTATGTGAAAATCATGTTACCAGGACCGTATTATGGTTCCGGAGCCCGGAACAGGTTTATTATATGTTATGTGAGTTATCTGTGAAATTTGGTGTAAAACGGACTTGAAATGACGTGATTCGGACTAAAATTGGAAAAAATGAGTTTTATGAAGTTTTAAGAAAATTCTAAGAGTTTCGAGGTTTAATTCGATGAATTTGATGTTATTTTGGTGATTTAAAAGCTTGAATAAGTCCGTAGGATATTTTGGAAGTCGTGTGTGTTTTTGGTTTTGAGCCCCGAGGGCTCGGGTGAGTTTCGGGTAGCTAACGGGGTGCGAAAACATGAAAACTCTGGTGTGATGTTGCAGGTTTCTGATGTTTGGTGTGATACCCTTCGCGAACGCGGCCAAGGGCTCGCGAACGCAAAGGGTAAATAGTGTGGCTTGGGTTTTGTTCTACGCGAACGCAGGGGTACGGGCGCGAACGCGGAGCTATGGGGGGAACTGCTCTACGCGAACGCGACGCCCCTCTCGCGAACGCGTAGTATTATAGGGTGGGGTCTGGGGTCAGGTAGGTTGTTCTTCGCGAACGCGGGCAGAGGCACGCGAACGCGGAAGGTTAGGGAGTCAGACCTACGCGAACGCGGCCCTGGTTCCGCGAACGCATAAGTCCCAGCTGCCAACCCTTCGCGAACGCGGCCAGTGGCCCGCGAACGCGAAGGGTAAATCCCTCCAGTGATTTTAATAACCCAAAAACAGAACCATTTCGGGATTTCTCCCATTTTTCACAACTCTTCTTCCTCCCCATACCACCTAGGCGAATTTTGAAGAACTTTTCCTCCATGGATCCATAGGTAAGTATTGTTAACATCATTTCCTCTTATTTTCATCAACTAATCACTAGATTCTAGGCCTAAAAACATGGAATCAAAGTAGGAATTAGGGATTTTAGGTAGAGTTGGGTTTTTGAGAATTTTGGGTGATTCAACCTCAATTTGGGGT
>MDKH01090932.1:0-22015 GCA_005239495.1 Nicotiana undulata
CTTTATTAATTATCAAAACTCATTTTTATCCAATTTTCACATAATAACTTCCCGGCTACACGCTCGGGCTGCACACGCATATCGAGGTGAGACTAACGGAGGCTCTCGAAGCCTCGAAATACAGATATAGCTTAAATTACATAAGATGACCTTTTGGGTCATCACAATATATATATATATATATATATATATATATATATATATACCCGATCCAAACATACGCCCAAGTCCGAAATCATCATACGAACCTGTTGGAACCTTCAAATCTCGATTCCGGGGTCGTTTACTAAAAAATCCAACCTTAGTCAATTCTTCCAACTTAAAGCTTCCGAAATGAGAGTTCTCTTTCCAAATCAATTCTGAACTTCCGAAATTCCAGTTCGGACCACGCGTAACAATTAATTACCTAATCAATACTAACCACATTCCCATGTATGGTTCAACCCCGGACCATAATATTTAGGGGTTAACACCAACGGGTGAATTCTCTGTCAATTCTTGCTATAAAGCCCTTACCAAGACACTCCATCACCTCCCTAATCAAGGATGGATATGAAAAGTGAAAAATCTTCCTAAAATTAAATATTTTTTATGGTTGACAAACCACAATAGATTTTCCACTAAGGACTACCTATACTCACTAGGTATTACCACTTCTAATATATGCACAATATGTAACTTAGAAAAAGAGACAATTCCTCACATTCTACTTCACTGTGTGCATGCACGTAACATTTGGAAAGACCAAAGATTGGAATACCTTCTACAGTCCTTAGCCATTAATGGAACTCCAAATCATGTTTGGCTTAAGCAACTTATATGCCAAAATGGTATCTATTATCAAAAGGGCATACCGTTGCAACATCTAATTCCGTTTATATTATGGAATCTTTGGAATGTGCGCAACAAAAATTATTTTGAAAATGCTACTATCTCGCCTTCTATCTAAACAATAATGCAGTTAACAACTGAACACCTTTTCCTAACTAATACAAGCACCCATAAACGTCTTAAAACGCTTAGGTATATAAAAAGAGCTCCCCCTGACCGAGAAGATTTTTGTTAAACACAGATGGGGCTTTCAACCCACAAAAACCAACAACGGGATTTTGGGGGGTCTTCAGAAACCATAAGGGCGAATGGGTAATGAGCTATGCGGGTCACCACCCATCAACCAACGTCATAGAAATATAATTTATGGCATTAGTACGTGGCTTACAAACAACATTACAACATAAACTAACTCCATTACATATTCAGCTGGACGCACAACAAGTAATCCCTTTGTTGCACACACATACAACACATCACTCATCCTTGTTAAATACTGCAGATTCCTAATCCGGCAACTGAATAGTCCAAAAGTAAGCCATGTCTACAGGGAGCAAAATACAGTAGCAGACGGCCTAACACACTTTGGAATGGAGAAGGAAGCAACATCACTTTTTTGAGCAACCCTCTACCTTTCACCCTCAAACATCTCCTCCGGGATTAGCAACTTAACATGTCAATGCAAAGGCCTGGCGTCATTTTTGGAGTTCATACACACATGAACAAATTTTGTCAACCTTCGGATAGGCCATCTTCCAGTAATATCTGTAGTAGTAGTAGTATTAATATTTTTGATGTACCAATATTACATAGTATAACTACGCCTCCATCTACCAGTACAATTGGGCACCCCAGTGTAGGTTATGCTCTATATAGTACCTTTTGTAATGCTGCCTATGAGCAGCCACTCCCTGTAAAACCTTTTCAATTATAATATAAAGTAGTCGTTTAAAACCAAAAAAAAAACATTCAACTAGTTTTAGCATAATTAAGAGATGAAAAATGCTCAGTGATAGTAGCCAAAATTGATGAAATAAAATAAAAAGTTAAAGGACAAAATAAAATTTACTTCCGCAGATAAGAGGGACAATTTTGGTAAAAAACTTTTTTTTCCTTTCTTTTTTGTTACATTGGAAAAACTAATTAAAGTTAGGGGAGAAGTTGTTGGCTATGAGGGCCTGGATGAGTATGGGGGACGCGTCTAGTATGTGGTCTGTGACTGCGGATTGCATTAGGGTAGCTGCAAGAGAGGTTTTAGGGGTTACAAAGGGTTCCCCTGGGGGTCATAAAGGGGACTGGTGGTGGAATGGAGAGGTTCAAGGTAAAGTGGAAGCTAAGAAAGCTGCTTATGTGAAGCTAGTAGAGAGTACAAACGAGGAGGAGAAAAGGACATGTCGGGAGTGTTACATAAAGGCAAGGAAAGAGGCGAAGTTAGCAGTCACGACGGCTAAGAACGCAGCATTTGCTCGTTTGTACGAGGAACTCGAGGGCAAAGGTGGGGACAAGATGTTGTACCGCTTGGCCAAGGTGAGGGAGAGGAAAGCCCGGGACTTAGACCAAGTCAAATGCATCAAGGACGAGGATGGTAAAGTGCTGATGGACGAGACACTCATTAGGAGAAGATGGCAGACATACTTCTATAAACTGTTGAATGAGGAGGGGGATAGACGCATTGTGCTGGGTGAGTTGGAGCACTCCGAGAGTCGGCGAGATTTTGGGTACTGTAGGCGGATTACGGTAGAGGAAGTGGCAGGAGCGATGCATCAGATGTGCAGGGGTAGAGCAACGGGGCCAGACGAAATCCCGGTGGAATTCTGGAAGAGCGCGGGGCGGGTAGGTTTGGAGTGGCTCGCTAGGCTGTTTAATGTTATTTTTAAGGCGAAGAAAATGCCCAAAGAATGGAGGTGGAGTATGATGGTTCCGCTTTACAAGAACAAGGGTGATATCCAAAATTGCAACAATTATAGGGGTATCAAGTTATTGAGTCACACTATGAAGGTTTGGGAGAGAGTGGTGGAGGCCAGGGTGAGGAGGTGCGTGTCTATTTCCGATAATCAGTTTGGATTTATGCTGGGGCGTTCGACTACGGAAGCGATTCATCTGGTAAGGAGATTAGCGGAGCAGTACAGGGAAAGGAATAAGGATTTGCATATGGTGCTTATTGACCTTGAGAAGGCATACGATAAAGTTCCGAGGGAGGTCCTGTGGAGGTGTTTGAAGGTTAGCGGCGTTCCGGTAGCGTACATTAGGGTGATTAAGGATATGTATGATGAGGCTAAGACTCGGGTGAGTACTGTGGGTGGTGACTCAGACCATTTCCCAGTGGTGATGGGGTTGCACCAGGGATCGGCTCTTAGCCCTTTTTTGTTTGCCTTGGCGATGGATGTACTATCGCATCACATCCAAGGGGAGATGCCTTGGTGCATGCTATTTGCCGATGATATCGTGTTGATTGACGAGACGCGTAGCGGAGTTAACGCGAGGTTGGAGGTTTGGAGACAGACCTTGGAGTCTAAAGGTTTCAAACTGAGTAGAACCAAGACAAAATACTTGGAGTGTAAGTTCAGTGACGGGACCCAAGATGCAGATGTAGAGGTTAAGCTTGATGCTCAAGTTATCCCCAAGAGAGCGAGTTTTAAGTATCTCGGGTCTATTATCCAGGGTAATGGGGAGATTGACGAAGATGTCACGCATCGCATCGGAGCGGGATGGATGAAGTGGAGGCTCGCTTCCGGTGTTTTGTGTGATAGGAATGTGCCGCTAAAACTTAAGGGTAAGTTTTATCGAGTGGTGGTTCGACCGGCTATGCTGTATGGGGCTGAGTGTTGGCCAGTCAAGAACTCCCACGTGCAGAAGATGAGAGCAGCATAGATGAGGATGTTGAGATGGATGTGTGGGTGCACCAGGAAAGATAGGATTAAGAATGAAGTGATCAGGGACAGAGTGGGAGTAGCCTCCATGGAGGACAAGATGCGTGAGTCGAAGCTGCGATGGTTCAGACATGTTAAGAGAAGAAGCATTGATGCTCCTGTTAGGAGGTGTGAGAGGTTGGCCATGGAGAGTTTGAGAAGAGGTCAAGGGAGGCCTAAGAAGTATTGGGGGGAAGTGATTAAGCAGGACATGACGCTGCTTCAGCTCACTGAGGACATGACACTTGATAGGAGGGTGTGGAGGTCGATGATTAAGGTAGAAGGTTAGTAGGTAGTTTATAGTGTTCACTGATAGGTTTAGTAGCATGCATTTTCCTTCATATTCTTAGATTTTATTACGGTATGTAGTTCTGTTCGCCTCAGGTATTGTATTTCCTGTTGCTATTATTGGATACTATTTATCCTGTATTACGGTAAGTGATTTTTATTTTTTATTTTTTTTATTTTTTATTTTTTATTTTATGTTTTTTATTTTTATTTTTATTTTTTATTTTATTTTTTTATTTTCTTTATTTTATTTTATTTTTAAATTTTTTTGGTTTTTAGCCGAGGGTCTATTGGAAACAGCCTCTCTACCTGCAATAGGTAGGAGACCACATGTTGGGACTAGACTAGGGGTGTGCATTCGATTTATCGATTCGATTTTGACCCTTATCGATAATTACTTATCGATTATCGATCTGTACATATGCCTATCGTTATCGTTTCAATAAGGTTTCGATGTTTTCGATTTCGATTTATCAATTTTTGGGGCTTATCGATTCGGTTATCGATTACACCAATAAGATGATTTGCGGGATTCCACGAAAAGTATATCGCTATAAACACGCCTAACTAATATGGACAAAAAGAAGCTAAAATAAGACGAACACCGTTTATAACATAAATATTGTGTCAACAAGCACATGCAACGAAACTAAAGTAAGGGATCAAATGTATGGCACCAACACTCCAACGGTATTAAAAAAAAAGACAACAAAATACATCATCACGGCTAATTCTGTTTTCCATTAAAATGGATACAGAGGTGAAATCTGCTAATGATTGAAATTGTAACAAAGGCACGGAAAGAGAGGGAGAAACGTACTTGGAAAGATCAGGATCAGGCCGATCAGCTAATATTCAAATCTTGGATCCATCACGAATCACTTAGGATTATTCGTGTTGAATCCAATTATTCCGGTAATCATCGGCACCATGCCTCAAAGTACAAGCCCCAAATTTAACAAGAAAAACAAACAAAAAAGTACTTAAAATCAAAACAAAAAGTGACAAACATTATACGAGTAAAATTAGAGTTGAGACAATTAAACGTAATGTCATTTTTTATTAACTACTTGCGAGTCCGTCAACAGAAGTGGCTTCAGTTTTCTTTTGCATACATAGTACTGTACCAAATAGCACCCTCTCTCTCCGTTCCTAGGAAATAATAGGGTTAAGGAATTAGGGTAAAGAAAAGGGTATTATAGAATAAGGATATATTTGTCTTTTTAGTATATTTTACCGGTTTATCGATAAACCGATAACCGAAGAGGACAAATCAAAATCGAAATCGATAACTCGATAAGGAAAATTTCGAAATCGAAATCGAAATCGATAAATCGATAAACCAATATCGATAAACCGATAACAAATAATCGATTCGAATGCACATCCCTACACTAGAATGGGTTTGCTGCTGTTTTTGTTGGAAAAACTAATTAAAGTTCTAAATATCTTACGCTACCTACGCAACTAGATAGATTATCAAAGAGCGAGCAAAACCAAGTAAAAGTTGTAGCTATGGTCCTAACCCTCCAGAATAGTTCTCAATGTCATCCTTAACATTCTCTCCCCCTTACTCACTATTCGCTCCTCCAACTCTGCCATTCAAATCCTACAATTCCACTAATTCCTCAATATTTGCAATTTTCAGCTTCAAATGCCAAAAACATGTAATCTCAAGAAATGGGAAGTCGGGTTCCGTCCGCAAAGGAAACGGATTCCCAGCAATGAAATTGAAATCTTCTGACCAAGAAATGGAAACCCAAGATTCCTCTGAAACTGCTGAGATTAATGTTGGCCTTAGCAGCAGCAGCAGCAGCAGCCCTTCTACCAGTTTATTGTCGTTTCTTTGTCCCTTGCTTAAACTCTTTTCAGTGAGTTTGTTCTTTTCCTATATTGCCTTAGTGTTCTTTTCTTCTTTCTTTCTCCTCAAAATGTTTTCGAAATTTTGGGATATCGGCTTAACATTTATAAACCAACTGCTTCCCAGGGGATGGGTCTAGTCTAAGGTCATGCCTAGTAGCTAGTTGATTGTGCTGCTGATTCTATTTTCTGACTGTTTATTTGTTTCTTATCTGCTTTCTTCATGCAAAAATTATTTGACATTCTTATGTTTATTAATAGTATTGGTCATCATGCAGGGAGGAGACCCCTCAAGCAAAAGAAACTATTTATTAGAGGTATCATCACATTATAAGTTCTTCGAGTTGTTTTTCATTTTACTTGGTAGAGTTTTTTCACTGTTATTTGTGCACATTTCTGTCTTCTTCTGTTGTTATTGTCAATTGGTCATGCATTCAGTATTGGTTTAGAAGTCGTTCGAACAGGCAAACATACTTACTTTGAGGTTGATCCACAATTGGAATGGAAAAAGAAAAACAATTGAGCTAATCTTGAATAGATGATCTAGCCGTGCATATATCTGCCAAAAGAAAAAGGAATAGTAACTCAAACATTCACAAATGCTTAGGGATCTCTCTATAGGCTAGTGTCTAGTAGCTTGATTTGTAACGAAGCTGCAAGTTTGGATCCGTTAGCTGGTTATTTCCCAGGGTTACCTGTTAAATTTTAGCTACATTAAGGGTATGGTGATTTTATAAATTTTTAGAAAACATTCGTAGTGGATCTTTAGATGATTATGTCTGAGAGAAGTTAAATTTATCTAAAGTTAGGCATTAATGCCACTTAATACAAAATAATACGATTTAAAGAAGCTGAAAACATGGGATTGTTGTATGAATCTTGTGAAGGGAAACAAGAAAGAAGGATGTTAAATAAGCACAAAAAGATCATGAGATGCAGTAGTGAAAACTCAGAGACTTAAGAAGGAGGACCCAAATTTTCCACCAGTTATTGACTTCCCATGCTAAATGATCCTAGATTTTGCAGATATTAACCACTTTTAAGTTTGTAAATCAGTTCATTCAATTTGTGATTAGCTTGATCATGCTAACTTTGAAATGTATATGGATTTCGACTATATCGATATATGATGTATTATAGATTAATTAGCAACAGAAGTGAAAATTAGTAATTTATTAATCCCCTTAGATCAGCAAACAATTAGGTTATTTGTAAGTTACTATTTTCCTTAGAGCAGCATAGACTTTGCTGATGTATGTGCACAACCCTTGAAAGCTTTGATTTCCTTATTCAGGAAAAGAAGAATAAGAAAAAGGAATTAATGGTCTGTTTTTTGACTTTTGTCTTTCTGAGATAACATGGTTTTGGGTAGAGAGGATTTTTGAGCTTTGTAGAATTATTTGTGATAGCTACAATCTCATGTAACACATTTATTTCTCTGAACATAATTATGGGGATGTATGCAAAATAGCTGTTAACCTTGTTAGAGTTGCTGGCTTACTTTGTTTTAGATTTTTACTTATTGCTGCCATTTTAGCCTTTCATGTTTTACTTAATCTTTGAGAACCTGTTTCTTGTAGGAAGCAACATCCAGACTTTCTACCTTGGCAAGACTTCCATGGGGTTCAAGAGCACAATATGGTAAATTAGGTAGTAAAGATGGTACTAAAGTTAATCCTCCAATGCACCTGCAGATCTTTGAATTTGGTGAGCATCTCTTTGTTGTGTGCTAAGCTTAAAACATCAGTCCCTTCGAAGTATAAACATTACTCCCTCCGGTTCATAATAAGTGACCAGTTTCCTTTTTCATTTTGGTTCAAAATAAGTGTCCAGTTATGTAATCAAGAAAGAATTCAATTTGTTTTTACAAAATTACCCCTATATACATATCCCTAAAAAGTTCTCTTACTCCTCGCATTAAATGTTTAATTAGGAGTAGTTTAGTCATAGTAGGTATTTTTATATAGAATTTAGTATTTTCTTAATGGGCGTGCTAAAAGGAAACTGGTCACTTATTGTGAACCGGAGGGAGTAGCAGTTTTTCTGTATCTATGAGATTTGACACGCTGAAGAAATCAGACTGCCGAAAAATAAAAAATCTTGGAAGTATGTTTTATTCATACACCCATGAGCAAAAATAAAGTGGAAAGTTCAGACTCTTAGCTTGTAATGCTCATATGACAAAGTATCAACGCTTATATTTGATAAATACCCAGCTTGTCATCTAACAGTTTGCATCTTTTACCCAAAATGAAGGGGTAAGCTATTTGTTTCCTAGTCAGTTGAACTAGGCGAAAACTAGCTTATTTTATTGATATGTCTGCTTTTGCAGTATTCTCTAATCTCTCTCTTCTCAAGCTATGCACACAGCACACTTTAAATCTGGAACATTCCCCTAAGTAATGTGACTAAATGTGAAACCTAAACTGATTGTAGGAGCATTGAATGTAACTTTTCATACAACTCTAAATATGAACCCGGTTAGAAACTTCCGTTAAGGGGTGTAGCATCCACATTTATCTCGTGTAATGCAACTGAATGCATTTGTTGCTTCATAATGGAATAACTCAGGTTCTTATAGGAATTGTCAACAGAGGCGTGCCCATTTTGCAGAAGGGTTAGAGAGGCAATGACCGAACTTGATCTATCTGCAGAAGTGAGTATTGTCTTCTAGATTTAATTTGATAATCCTCATCTCTCCTAATATATGTTGTAATTAGGTGCAATATTCTTGGAGCGAGTCATGATTCTTGACTAGGTTCATGTCCACACCGAATTTCTGATGTCCCATAATGCTCTTCTTAACAAATGCGGTTAGCCTCAGTTGTTCTTTATTTTTTTTCTGTTTTAGGAAAATCCTTTTTTCTTGTTTCGAAACGAAAGAGTAATGATTTTTGATCCTATATCTTCAAAATTCCTAGTCTTGGTTTCGTTTTTTCCAGATGTAATAGAAACCCTTTAGCTTACCCCACCCTTTACTTGCTGCAGTTTATTTTTTATATATTCAGAAAGAACATATGCTAAAATAAGTGATATCAACTTTTCTGGTTTCAGTTGCATAAGTAGATTCCTTCCTTTGTTTCTTTTAGTATGATTCCTAGCTCAAAATCCATGGGGTAATATTTTTGCTGAAAGATCCTTTCACGTAGAAAAAAGAAAACTGCAGTTGCTATAATGACGTAGTTTGTTAGTAGCTTTAGGAATATATATACATCCATCAAAGTTACACAGATAACATAGTTAAGCGCACTTAAAGTCACCCTGTCTGTTCCAAATTACTTGACAATACTTAACATTTTAGGCAGTGGTAGGCTACCCAAGTACTTGAGTCCTTCCCCAAATGGACAAGTTTCCATCTCAAAAGTTTAATGTAATATACACTGATATATGTATTACTTGTTTATTTTATTTTATTTTTGAACTTTGAAAACTGCCCCAACCTTCACACTTTTTGGGTATAATTTTCCAAGTTTTAATCCACACTGATTCCATAATAGTTTTTTCTTTTATGAGAAAAGAGTCCCCGATAATAATCGATTCACACTTTCTCTTCTTGATGTCCATGATAGTCAAGCAGGATTCAAATAAATTCTAAAGAAAGTATTCATTAGCCAGTTTAACATAATTGCAGTCTTTGCAAGCTAAGGACAGGGAGCAGTTGGGTTCTTTTTCTTTGTTATTTTCCTCAAATGAGGGCTGTGAGGGTTTCAGTTAAGACAAGATGTCTTGAGGAGATAGAGGGGACCCTGTATGGACTGGTTCTTGGTTTTTCTCTCTTTTTATTTTCCCGATCAGTAGGACTGGCTGTTGGTTTTGGAACTGATGCAGTGTCTTTGCAAGAAATTTTCAAAATTCAGATCGAGTCTCTTGTCTAAACATTCAAATAGAAGCAACAAAAGTTGAATGAGTGTTCTTCTTCCAAGTTTGAGATGTAGGGAATTGGAATCTACACCTTTTATGCTGAAAAGGTTTAATTGTTTCTGAAACTTGATTAAGTACGGCAATATATCTTATGTAAGATCACGAGATTAGCTAGATTTGAGAAAATCCAGTTTTTCTGGTATCATTGTACTTATTACGTTTTGTTAGACGCTGTATGGGGAAATACAATTTAGCAATGTGCCCATCATCAAGCTAGATGCTATCTCAATTTCTATTCCTCAAAGGGATCCTCAGCATCTATTTGCAGATTACCTGAAGCTGAAGTAGATGGGGTTCATCCAAACTAAATTAAGTCTTCTTTCTGTTTCACCTCAAAACCTTGCCATTATGTTGCATAATTATATAATTTAGTATCATCGGGCCATTTGCTTTCTATTAAACATGAAAATCTGCAATTCTTCCAGTTATTCAAAGATCCAGATTGGTCCTCATCACTTGTTGGTACGAATAAAAAAGAACATGGTTTAAATGCGAAGCCCTTCTGGGGTTGATTCTTTTGTTGTGACTTGATTATGAGTTTTAATGTATTCTTTTGCCACAGCATATAATCGCATTAATATGTTGAATACTAATGTTATTTATCTTGTCAATATTTCTGCTTTATCTCTTATGTAATTTGCTATGTGGTTATCTTACGGCCCAAATGTGATTTTGTAGATTTATCCATGTCCAAAGGGTTCGGTAAGACACCGAGAAATGGTTAGAAGATTGGGAGGCAAAGAACAGTATGTAGATCATCTTCAGATTAAATTTTAAATTAAGGTTTTGTTAATTTGGCAAGCACTGAGGATTTTTTTCCTATTCTGAAAAAAAAAACAAGTTCCGAAATGCTAGTTAAAAGGTAGAATATAGGTAGAATAAAGAATGCTGAACCATGAGAAGGGGAAGATGAAACAAGTTCATGGATGACTCTATTATATCGTTTTCTGACTGTCTCTTCTTTCTGAATCACAGTGCATAATCATCATTAGCCAACATCTTAAAATAATTATCATACTTATTAGGGTTATTCTCTTCTTTAACATCCCATAAACTAACATTCACCTTGTGCCCTAACACTATAAGGTTAGCCATATTCAACGTCCAATATCGAAAAACATGCTTGAAAACCTCAACAAAAGGTAGCACTAGCTTTCCGACGACCGCCTCATCGTACATGACAATTTTCTTGATTCGCCATGGATTGTTTGAATCTAGAACTGGAGGAGGGTATATGTCTCTTATTTCTATTAGGTGACGAGTTACTAACCACGACTTGTTTCTAGCTTTGCATGCTTCTTCTTCTCCTGCTTTTGATGGGTGAAATTGTAAAAGAAAGTCGTCTTCATCATAATGAAAGTCTAATTTGATGAATTTACAGACAAAGAAGCTTTGGTACAACGTTGAGAAAAGGTGTTTAGGATTATATATGGATGTTTTCGTATTGATTTTGGAAATTTAAGGTACTAGGAAATGTTTTCCTAGTAAAATTGGGTTTCCTATTTTTACTGCATATAGGATAAACAATTTATATCGGTTTATGAAACTTGCCTTGTATTTATTACTATTTTACTACCAAATCATATTATAAACGCGTTCAAGTCTCCTATTTTCTTCATTTTTTTGAATCTTTTACAAAAAATATTTTTAGTATATTTAGTTTTTTAACGCTTAGAAGTCAATTGCATTACACTACTCCCACCTGGATTCGACTACTATTGGCCAGATAGACATGATAAGAGATATTCATCCTCAATTGGGGCGCGCACAACTAACTGATTTTGGGATCATCATTTAAGTTATAACATAGTGTATAAACATTAACAAGTTTAGCCACTTCAGAACAATTTCAGATTGTGTTATTAGGTTTGGCTCTTGGATGAAATTCATTATCTTCCCATTTTCGATAGCCATATGATATTGGCCGCAAGAGAACATAAACATAACAACTAAATACGATTACAACACAAAAAATAATAATCTACATCATTAGCCAATAGTAGTGTCCCAATTGAGGATGAATATTTGTCATGTCCATCTGGCCAATAGTAGTCGAATCCAGGTGGGAGTAGTGTAATACAATTGACTTCTAAGTGTTAAAAAATTAAATATACTAAAAATATTTTGTTTAAAAAAGATTCAAAAAATGAAGAAAAAAGGAGACTTGAACGCGTATATCATATGATATGGTAGTAAAATAGTAATAAATACCAGGCAAGTTTCATAAACCGATATAAATTGTTTATCTTATATACCGTAATAATAGGAAACCCAATTTTACTAGGATAACATTCCCTAGTACCTTAAATTTCCAAAATCAATACGAAAACATCCCTATAAAATCCTAGACACCTTTTCTCAATGTTGTAGCAAAGTTTCTTTGTCTGTAAATTCATCAAATTAGACTTTCATAGAAGACTTTCTTTTACAATTTCATCCCATCAAAAGCAGAAGAAGAAGCATACAAAGCTAGCAACACGCCGTTGTTAGTAACTCGTCACCTAATAGAAATAAGAGTCATATACCCTCCTTCAGTTCTAGATTTAAACAATCCATGGCAAATCAAGAAAATTGTCACGTACGATGGGAGCTAACAAAATCCAAAAAATATTCAGCACTATTTACAGGGGTGGTATAGTTCCAATTAAGAAGGTTCACTAAGAGACTAGAAGCTAATTACTAGGTATTTGCTTAGGGCCATAGTTTTCAAAGTTTAGGTTCTAGCCTAGTACTGTTCCTTTTATCATTCTTAACTTAGTGAATTGTTGATATTTTGCAGGTTCCCGTTCCTTGTGGACCCAAATACTGGAACTTTGCTCTATGAAAGTGGTAAGAAGCTGAGAGTTCCTTTTCTTTATTGAATTTTTGGTGTTTGAGGCAGTTTCATCTTAGTGCTGAATAGCTGGTTCTTTTCCAGCCAAATTAGTTAGCAATACTACGTACATGCCTTAGTTTTTAAATGTTAGTGGGCGGGTTAAGCATTTAATTTGTGCTACCCTGGATTAAAATACTAAGCGTAGTTGTGCCCTTGATTCTCTTAACTAGCTTAAGAATAGATGCTATCCCCCTTTTTTTCTCTAGCGGTCGATGGAGGAACTTTTATGTTTGGTGTACAGTTGTAGGGGTAGATGCATCAAGCAAGGAGAGAACAACTTAGTTTTTAGTTATGTCTGGTTTTAACAACTACTCTACTATTTTACCGTCCCTTCTACAGTTTCACACAAGAAAAGCAAAGCTTTAGTACCCACTATTGAAAGAGGACTTGCTTTTGGGACACTGGATTACCATGCAAGTTTATCCGGAGGCACCTCCTTTTTAATTGGGATATGATATTAGAAAGAACTGATGGGACGACCTGCATTCTAGCACCCACTCTTCATGCAGGGCTGCACGAGCTTTCTATATGACTCTGTTCCTCTAGTAAACTAATGAATGGTTTTTTCTTTCTCAGGTGATATTGTTAAATATTTATTTCAGCAATATGGTCAAGGACGGAATCCATCTACTGGCCTCTTGGAAAGGTATTTTAAGTACCTATTTTCAGTGCATACTCAGAATTTTTGTAAGTGGTGTCGGCATTTAAAGAAGTGAACAAATGAACAAATCAAACAGAATTTTGACATTATTAATAAAACACAATACAAGTATATTACTACAACACTTTTTAAAAAGTTTTCCTTTTTAAAAATTTATTCATGATAACTTAAGTAGAAACATAATTCTCAAGAAATCTTTTCCTCGTTAAGACATCAAAGGAACTTTTTTCCCATCAATTAAAAGGAACTTCAGCGTAGTGGTATAGTAGATTCTTACAATTGTGAAAGCTAGCAATTGATTCCTTTTCATCCTCAATTTTATATTTAATCAATGAAGCTAAAAAAATGTAAAACATGCATGTCAAAGCTAAGGATTGAACGCCGGACCAATTAAGCCAGTGACATGTTTGATCAGTAGAACTAGGAAGTGCATTTTGTCCAATATCGTCAATATATAGAGTCAGACCTCTTTATAACAACATCCGTATGTAATAACTATTCATTATAAAAGTCAATTTTTTCTCGTGACCGATTTTTTATGTTATATTTTACCCCTCTATAATCGCTTTTTACCTATAAAAGCAACAATCATCTTTATAGCTGTACACTCTATGTAAAATTACCCCTATATAACAGCCATGTAAAATCTCTAAGATTACCAATAATAAGTCTGAAGATTTTGATAAAATATTTTTGAACTTAAATGCACCTCTTATGATAAAGAATGTTATGTTAGTACATACTTCCATAATTAAAGATTTCATTCAATTCCATTATAACATATGCTTGCATATTTTCATTCCATTGCACGAAAGTTTTATCGTGCATAATGTTTAATATTTGAAGTCTGCACATATTTTTTATATTGGACAAAGTTTCCGTCGTGCATAATGTTTTAGAATTGAAGATGTGCACATTTATATAATGCACATTTAATTATGAATTTATTAATAATATTTAGCTTTCTTTAATATTTAATTGATGAAATATGCATATCTTTTGAGATTTTAAATTTGAGTAATTTTTTTATATGTAACATTAACAAAAGAAAAGAATTTAATTGTTGGATAAATTTTATCTATAGCAAACACTTTTATAGGTGTATAAAGTCATTCACTATAAAAGCCAAAAACTATCAGAACAAAGGATGTTGTTATAGAGAGGTTTGACTGTATTATCTATGCGTTTGTTCTTACATTTTATTTATATGTAGTAAAAAATTTCAACCAAACGTTGTCACCGGACATCGCTTAGCCTAAGGTTGCTCCACCCCAGAGGCGTATCCAGTGTAGAAGCTATGAGTTCAATTGAACCCATAGCTTTTGTTCGTACCATGTATTTTTGCCCAAAATCATTAAATATGTACAAATAATAAATTTTGAATCCATTAAATTAGATGAGATATGGTACAATTGCGAATCTGAACCCATAAAGTTTAAATCATGGATCCGCCTCTATCCACCCCCACATGTCTTCACTAATGAATGAAACATCCTAATTTTGGCACTTATTTCCTGGCGGGAGTTGGGGGAGACGGACTTCTGGATGGGATAGCATAGAAGGAAGAGGCTACTGCAGAGGAAATTACCTTCAGAACAGTTTTCTATGATTGATTTCTCTATTAGTTCTGCTTTGTGATGGTATTTTTGTTCAATGTATAAAATACACCTGTCCATCAACTTACCCAGTGAATATAGGTGAATGTTGAGGGATAAATGAGAGGTACTAATTTTCGATTCATTATAATCCACAGGCTGTTTGACTTAAAATGACAT
Source organism: Nicotiana undulata (assembly GCA_005239495.1). Lineage (NCBI taxonomy): Eukaryota > Viridiplantae > Streptophyta > Magnoliopsida > Solanales > Solanaceae > Nicotiana > Nicotiana undulata. Next base: position 15,121 of record MDKH01090932.1, read on the forward strand.
TCATGTCATCTGCCTTACGATTCCGTGTCTGTTCAGAAATGGAAATTTAGCGAAAGAGGTCATAGTACATAAACAATACAGAAGTAAAACTACTAGTCAGGAATGGATGCATCTTTAACTAGAGATCTATATGTAACTAAGTTCTTTTTAACAGCTTTCACTTAGTAACACAAACAATTATGCGTACTGCCAAAAGAAATTAGGCCTCTACCATCTGGACTGCTATAATTTCTTAGACTCAAGCCTGAGAATATTTTCTGCATACATTACAAGATCAATGTGTTTTACCATCACTTAGAACAGGAGAAATTTCATGGTCTCTATAAACATATCATTGAGCAGTGAAACAATGCAATGTAAACCAGCTGATTCAGACAGTAGTCACTCATACTTCTAGGTTGATGTATGTGATGCTAAATATTGCGCAGAAGTCTGAATTGCAGTTTATGGCTTGAAGACAAATGTGTATTGATTTGTTTATGATTTTAACATAATTTATATATTGGCAACATACAGTACCGTCATAACAGGATGGATGCCAACTCTTCTGCGAGCAGGAAGAGGAATGACATTATGGGATAGATCCAGGAAAGAGCAACCACCTAAAAAGCTGGAACTCTTCTCATATGAGAATAATCCTGTAAGACTACTACTAAATCAATGCTTATTTCAGAGAAAATATTGACTGTTCATCTTGTAACTTGACAAATTTTCTTTGCACCATGAAATAGGTGATTATTTAATTTGAGACTTCAGATAATCAGATATAAACTGGCTAAAGTTGTAAAAATTGCCGTGGCCATCACTAGACCTGGCAAGATGGTTAAAAATAATAGTTATCCACCCAACCCTACCCACTAAAAATGGGTTGGATAACTGACTTTTTTTAATCGGGTCGAATATGGATAATTACCAATATTATCCATTAGAAAAATGAGTAACCAATGGGTAAAATATGGATAATACAATTATTAGAAAATTATTTCAGTAATGTTCTTCTGTTGCAAGGGCAGCAAATTCATATTAGAGCTTGAGGCTAATGTGAATCATGAATGGGTGATATGATTACTCATTTTATCCGCCGGTTAACCCGTTTATTACCAGTGTTAAATACGGGCCGGGTCGGATAATTTATCCGTTTTTTCCATTACCCGTTTCGACCCGAACCATATCCGCCCTGCCCCGCCCGTTTGCCACTCCTAGCCATCACTAATGGTTATCGAAACTATTCTTCTTATAATCCCTACCAGGAAAGGTCCAATCACATCATCCATTCACTAGTCATTTAGATGATCTGCTGTAGCTTTTACTGGACAAGCTACAAGATTTATTTGCATTTAAGATTACACAGGCCCTTTAGTCATGAACCTGCTATTTCCTGAAAGCTTGAATTCGTATTGGATGTTAATGACCAATGAAACATATAGCGAAGCTTGTGGAAAATTTGATTATTTAACTGATTGAGGTCTTCTCATCATTGCTCTGCCAAATGGAATGAACTTAGGTTCTATAAATATTTTGATCGTATTTGCCTCTCATAAGCCTTTGATCATGAATAGCAATATGTAGATTATTAGCATATATGCAATTCATGGTTTGACTAAATGCACTATTATCTTATACAACAACAACAACTACCCAGTATAGTCCCACCAAGTAGGGTCTGGGGAGGGTAGGATGTACGCAGCCTTACCTCTACCCTGGAAGGGTAGAGAGACTGTTTCCGATTGACCCTCGGCTAAAGAAGATGAAGGAAGTCCTGACAGCAAGTGATAGCATATCACTTGCAAGACAAATAGTTAGAATACTAAATTGGTGGTAACAACACAGGATATGAAAGGAGTACCGATAGCAAGTAATAGCAAGATAATATATTTAGACAGATAAGTCTAAGGCAGCACATGAGAATACGACGAAGTCCTGCTAGCAAACTACGGGATTACCGAAGGTAAGTAGAAACCACTATTACCTTGTGCTAACCTTAAATACTGAGGAACTCCCAGAAAAACCTATAATATGAGCAAAAGACAAACATGCTCATGTACTGATGGAAAATACTACTTTTTTGAAATTGACAAAATTGTTTCCTTCCTTCTTTTCAATTATTTCCTGTCACAGTATGCTCGGATAGTGCGTGAAGCCCTTTGTGAACTGGAGCTTCCTTACATACTGAATAACATAGCTGAAGGATCAGCACGTGAAGAGTTACTCATAAAAATATCCGGTGGAAAGGAGGTTAGGTTTCCTTTTCGATGTTCTTGTTAACCTGCAGTCTATCACCCTTCTATAGCTCTGCTAACGGAGCTTCGCTTAGTCAGTTTAAAGGAGGATCGTGGTAGGTTGACAGCCTCGTAAATAGTCAAACTTGATGAATCCGATGAACATTGAATTTTCGGAACATGTCCTATGCACGTGCCACATTAGTCTTTAATAGAGTGGAATGGATGCAAAGGATTCATATGGTTGATTCCAACTAGTTGGGAGTAATATTTAGTTGATTGATTTATGGTCTATCCCTCTTCTATGTCAGTACTGGTCATATCTGCTACAATCTAGTTCATAATACCAAATAAGTCATGGCAGTATCAGCGAAACACCATCTGTAATTGATGTTTTCTGTTGCGAAAGCTCCGGAGAATCACGACTTTGGCTAGATTGCTTTGGGAAAATGATGTGATCTATTTGTTGCAACACATTCCACTTTATTTCTTTATATTTAAGAACAAGCTAAATCAAGAGAGTGCATCATTGCTAATAATATCTCTAGCTTCAAAAGAGTAGTTTTGACATAAAATGTTTTTCCCCATCTTATTAGACAGCATTTTGCTAGTGAAATTTGAATTGAAGTCCAATTCATTTTGCAGGTGCCTTACCTTGTTGATCCAAATACAGGCACACAAATTGGTGACTACAAGAAGATAATATCATACTTGTTTCAGACCTATTCTTTGGGTGCTCTATAGTTGCATGGTTGTTGTAAGTGATAAATGGCTCTCTGGCTTTCCTTATGTATTACCTGTACTGTATAAGTGATTCATAATTAATTATTCCAATGATTATAGATTTTCTTGGAACATGAGAAATGAATATTGAGATAGCTCTCAGCCTCTCCTCTTCTCCCCCCCCCCCCCTTTGGATAGAAATGATGGGAGTCATTACACCTATGCCTAACCATATATTACTGCTGAAAGCTGAACATGTTTAGTCATTACACCTATGCCTAACCATATATTTACTGGAGTTTGGTTTCATTGTCAGAACATATAATTCGTTAATCCTAAATCTGACTTTAGTATCATTTGGAGGGGACGCATTTACCTATATTATTAGATGAAGCTTGAAATAATTGAAACAACTTGCCTAATACCTTACCAATTTTAGTCCCAGATCCTTCAAGTCAATGATCTGTAAAGCCTTTTCACCTTTTTTTAAATTATATTTTTGTTTTTTAATTATAGCAACTCGTTAATTAAGGTCATGAAATTCTCCAGAAAAGGTAGAGAAAAGATGCGCGCTCTCCAAAGCCCAAAATTACGCCTGTTAATTCACCATGATAGGTAACGTGTGAGCCGGTAGTTCTCTGGAAAGCTGCGATGATTTGGATTTACCAACATCGTATTTTATTTCCTTTTCCTATCGTGGTTTTATTTGATTCTGTATGTATTAAATGATTTAGTGCAATAAAGTTTGAATATCTATCTATATATATAATACAATGAGAGGCAAAGACACCATACTAAGTCAAGTGACGATATATAAAAAAGTCACTTGGCAATTTTAGAACAAATTTAGTTAAGTTAGGTAATAATTAGTTTCTTTTGGAATTTAACTCTTTTTAAATTTTAAATTATGCATTATGTGTGGTTAGTGTTGGCAAAATGAGCCCATAAAATCTCACTTAATACTCATTAAACCCAAACTAATTACCCTTTAATGCCCAGGCCCAAACTAATTACCTTTCCTACCCATTCGGCCCAAATTATTTACCCAGCCCATTTATTAAGCTTATTCCCATCACTTTAACGTCTCCATCTGTGTTTCACACTGCATGCAATTCTGTTTAGAAATCTCCATACTCAAACCATAAGAACCAATGTTGCATCTAGATTCCAGTTTTCAAATTAAACTTCAGATTCCGTTCTATCTCTTCGTCTAGCAGTAATTTTTGGGCGAAATTTTTGCTTGTGGCAGTAAGGGTTTTCAAAATCATATGATAGTGAAAGTGGGTTTTCAAAATCATAGAATATTTGTGTTTTCCTTTGTATTTTTGTGAATCAATGACTCTGTGTTGTTGTTTTCACTATGGGGAAGAAGCATTGTGCCCGTAGATGGTGGCACCGTGAACAACACCATTCTTCAACCCAAGTAGCTGCTGAATCCGTTGCCTCTATAATGTCCGGTCCTAGTTTTTCATTATTTTCTGATTCTCCGTCTGTGTTTAGTCCTAAACCTAGCAGTAGTCGTGTTCAAAAAACAACTGAAAATGTAGAATTAGTGGGTGAAAAAGGCAACAATATTGATGCTTCGTCAGGAGATGGAACTCCCTACCAGTCATTACCCAACACAAACTTCGAATCAATCAAAGTAGGTGTTGATGTGAATGATAAGGGAAAAGGTAAAGTTGTTGAGGATTCTGAGTTAGGGGACCGACGTGAATCCGTGCCTGAAACAGAAACTAAACCAGTAGATGTTGATTGTAGCGATGATTCTCAATTAAAGAAAAAAAAAGATGGCGTCGCACCCAAGAAGGTAATTTTTAAAAATTGGTTTTAAGAGCATTATTGAATAAGATTTTTGAGTCTCAAGTAGTGAGATAATAATTATAGTCTTTGAGGGTTGGCATGAATAAAAAATATATTTGAACCCCACTTTTTAGTTTCTGGTGTTGTAATCGTTATTATATGTTTCTTGGCTATAGTCAAGTTACTGCTCCTATGGTTGTGGTTGTTGTTCTGGGAATACTTTGCTTTCTTATATATGTGATTACATTTTTTATGATACGCTTCCTTGTTAAATTCTAAGTCTCATTTTATTTGATAAAGAAAAAGAATATACAGGATTTTGTTGTTGTTTTTGCTTGTATATGATGGTTTCCTTCGGAATATCCTGCTGGAATTAGTGTATTATTGTTGTTGGGCGAAACTCTAGGATCATGACATTTACTGATTGTTGTGTAATTTGAGTGTTAGAGTATTTTTAGGGTGTTGGGAGCTTCATCTTTTGATGTTCGATAGGGTCGGAGGTCGTGGGTGTGAATTATTTTGGAATCCACGCCTAGTTTCTGTTACTGTAATTGTCATATGCCTTCTCAAAGAAGAAAGTTTGCTTTCATATCTGGTAATTATGTTTTGATGTTATACTTACTTATATTTTTAGTATCGGATTCAATTGAACAAAGAAAAAGAAATGGTTACTTTATAGAGGAGCTTTTAAACTAGTTGCCAGGAATTAGCCAGTAGAACTGTATACCATGTTGGTATATTAATATGTTGTGTTGGTATTGTATGGTAGTTGTAACATTTTTGGTTGTTTTAGATGCATTTTTAAGTGAATTCTATTTCTGAAATTATTTTATTTGAACATGTGTTATGCAGTGTTGGAATTTTCTTGTGCGTATGGACGTAGATTATAAACCAAAGGTTGATTGGGATACCAACTGCTATGTTATTCGTCAGTTGAAAGAGAATTTATCAAAGAAACAACTTGAGATGTTTAAGAAAACATGCTTTGGATATTTTTTGGATATGCCACCAGTTATTGTGCAGATTCGGGTTATGCACCATTTACTTATTAGAGAAGTACATCATGAGGTGAAAAATGAGATGCGTTTTGTAGTGAATGATTCTAGGTTGCGCTTTGGTTTGGGTGAATTTGCACTCGTTACTGGGCTGAAATGTAAGGGTGATACAAGTATAGTGAGCGTAAAAGAGAATAGGTTGATTTCAAAATATTTTAGGACTGCATCTGTGACATTGCCCCAACTAGTAGACTGTTTTACTAAGAAGAAATGGAAAACAGATGATGATGCGTTGAAGATAGCAGTTCTTTATTTTGTTAACACCTTCTTACTTTCTCAACTCAAAACAAAGGTTATTTCAAGGTCTTACATTGACTTGGTTGAGTGCGGTGATTTTAATAATTATCCCTGGGGTATAGATGTTTATAAGGCTACAATCGACTCATGTTCCAACAAGTTTCAAGATAAGCCTTCCTTTTATCGACTCGGTAGCTTCCCGTTGGCTTTACAGATTTGGTTGTATGAATGCTGCCCAAGTTTGGATGGTCACTTTGCTGATCATATTGGAAACAAACTTCCACGAATTTTGAATTGGGTAGTGATGGGTCAAATACCAAATGAGCGAGTTGCTTTGCGAATGTTTAGCTTGCAACGGGAGCAGGTAATTCTCTCATATTTTTATTGCCTCTCTTAATATTTTGATATAGTAGTTGTAGTCATTGTTACTTATTTTGCTACTTATTCTTTTATTACTACTTGTATTTTTAATTTTCCCATACTCTTATTGTATTTTTTAATATTTTGGTACAGTATTTTAGCCACATGTAGTTGTAGCAATATCCCAAGTTAATGATATACTCTGTTGGTATACATGTATACCATATTGGTATCATTTGGTAATAGGGATCTTTTATCTTTGCATGTTTGATTATCATTTCTATTTTTAACTAGTGTGCTTAATAATTGCAGCTAAAGAACATCACCCCAACTGATGCTGAGAAGCAACTATTTGATGTGCGTGGTCTAAACTTTGAAATTGAAGTTGATTGCACTAACAGTCAACCTGATAGCTTTCCGATTTGTGGCACTCAATTACCAAAGACCCAAAGTATGCATCAAAGTGTTGGAAGTGATTCTGAACCAACCAATGCTGAGGTA
>ML266562.1:0-12455 GCA_005239495.1 Nicotiana undulata
ATTTCAAGTCCGTTTTACACCAAATTTCACGGATAAGTCACATAACATATAATAAACCTGTTCTGGGCCCCAGAACCATAATACGGTCCCGACAACATAGTTTTCACATAATTATTCATTTTCAAATTCCTTTATTATTTTCAGAAAACAATTTTCTTTAAAAATTCATTTCTCAGGCTTGGGACCTCGGAATTCCATTCCGGGCATATGCCCAAGTCCCATATTTTCCTACGGACCCTCCGGGACCGTCGAATCACGGGTCCGGGTCTGTTTACTAGAAATGTTGACCAAAGTCAACTATATTCATTTATTAATTATCAAAACTCATTTTTATCAAATTTTCACATAATAGCTTCCCGGCTACACGCTCGGGCTGCGCACGCATATCGAGGTGAGACTAACGGAGGCTCTCAGAGCCTCGGAACACAGATATAGCTTAAATTACGTACGATGACCTTTTGGGTCATCACAGAATAGGATAATTAATTAATTAAAATAGCTAGTAATTGTTCAAAAAAATGAAATTAAAACCAAATAAAATGAAATTAAGATAATTAACTACTATACAAATATAAAAATGATTAGTTACTTATTTAAAAATGGTATAAATGCATATTTGTGCTATATTTGCATAAATTACTAAAATTAACTAAATAATGCCAATATTGGCTAATTTGTGAAATAATTAAATCCTAAGGGAATTAAAATAGGATATAAATAACATATTGAGTAAGAAAATAATTTAAAATTATTTATAACATCATTTATTCATAATTATGAATAATTATGGAGCATAAAATATTAAATAAATAGGAAAATAATTTGATAAAAATACGGAAAATTATGGAAAAATATTACTGTAGAGAGTGACTTTGAAGGTATATATGCAAATTTGAAAATAATTAGAGGACAAATTGGGTATCAACATACTGCTCATTGGATTGATAGTGAATGGAAAATGCATAAAAGAATTATCAACAGTGAAGATATGGCAAATATTATTGTTAATTGTTTGAAAGAGTGGGGGTTACAAAAGATTTTCGCTGTCACAGTTGATAATGCTAGTTCAAATGATGTGACGGTGAAGGAGCTTTCTAAGAAGTTAACTAAATGGGGGACCAATTCCATGAATGGTAAGCACCTTCACGTGAGGTGTATGGCTCATATTATGAATCTTGTTGTTCAGGATGGTACAAAAGAATCAATTGTGGCTATTGAACGTATTAGGCAAGCAATGATCATGCTAGGTGGAAAAAGTTTCAGGAATGTTGTGATGAAGGAAATCTAGTTAAGAGATATTTATGTTTGGATGTTCCTACAAGGTAGAATTCTACATACTTGATGTTGAACAGAGCTATTGAATATGAGAGTGCAATTTTAGAATATGTTGATCATTATATTGGCTTGTCACATCATCTTGAGTTAATTGATATTGTGGATGGAAGTCTTGCAGGTACACTTTTGAGTAGTGATTGGGAGGATGTAAAGAAATTAACAAAATTTCTTGAAATCTTTTATAAGCTTACTTTAAAGGTATCTGGCTCACTTTATGTTACATCAAATCATCATTTTCTTGAAATTTGTGAAGTTTCTATTTACTTGAAACAATTGATATTAAATGAAGATGTTCTTTTGGGTTCAATGGCAAAGAAGAAGAAGGAGAAATTTGATAAGTATTGGGGTGATCCAGAAAAAATGAACAAGATGATTTTTATTTTAATTGTTTTGGATCCTCGGTACAAGTTTGATTCTGTTAGTTTTGCACTTGCAAAGATGTTTTAAGAGAAAGGGCCAATTATCGCCAAGGCAGTGCATACATACATGACTTCATTGTTTGATGAGTATGTAAAGTCTCATTCAAAAGATAAAGGTAGTCATCCTTCTTCATGTTTATCTAACTCTTCATTGGACACAATGGAAACTTCTACTTCATCGCTTATAGCGATTACTATTAGTGTCCAAAGCGGAGGAGCTTTTGGTTCTTTCTTTGACGAATTAAAAAGACATAAAGCTGGGATTGGAGGTTCAGATTCTAAATCAGAATTGGGAACATATCTTACAGAAGATGTTGAAAATAAAAAAGCAGACTCTAATATATTGCTTTGGTGGAAAGTAAACTCATCCAGATTCCCCATTCTTGCTGAGATGGCTCGGGATGTGTTATCTATTCCAATTTCTAGTGTTGCATCCGAATATGCATTTAGCACTGGATGGCGTATTCTTGATTCATTTAGGAGTTCATTGACTTCTAAATTTATGGAAGTTCTAGAGTGCCTTCAAGATTGGCTTCGGAGTGATCCATAACCTGTAAGTGTTGAGGAAGATTTAGATTTCTTGAGCAACTAGAACAAGGTAGAAATATTTTAATTTGTTTGATTGTATATTATTTTTATAAATATTTTATTTAATATTTTTGTTGTTTGACTTGTTAATATATATTCTCATAGATTTTGCCAATCTTTGAAACGAACCCTGCGATGATGATGTAGAATCTTAGATAGTTGTGAGTTAAAACTTTGGTGAGTTAATTATTCAACTTATATAACACATAGTATGGTTACAAATATTACTGGACTTAATATTTTTTCTTTTCATGTTTAATAGGTATAGCCATGCCTCGACTTTGTGGTCTCAAAGCTATCTCACATGTTTGGAGTCACTATGAAATTATAGAAGGTGATGATGGATGGTGGAAAGTAAGATGGAGTCATTGTCATGTTGTATTATGTTACAATGCACGAGAAACTGGTACTAAGTGCTTAATGAGGCATGTTGAGAATTGTTTGGAGCGCAATTTGGTGAAGCCTATTATGATTGAGTAGTTCTTGTCTTATTTACTTGAATTTGAACTATTAGTACTATGTTTGGACTTTGGACTTGTTAATGTGTTTGAACTATTACTTTGGACTGTTTGTAGTGTTGAACTATTACTTTGGATGTTCTTTTGGGTTCAATGGCAAAGAACTATTTATGTTGCAGCTTTTGTTACTGAAAATAGAAAAGTTCTATTGTTAATTGTTTCTATTGTTAACAGTTCTATTAATTCTGGGTTTTTTTTTCCAGAATTTGTTAACAGTCCTTAAAATCTGTTTTATGGGTAGTGATTCTTATGTTCAGAATTTGTTAATAGTTCTATGTTCTTATTTAGTTCATTGGTTTGTTCTATTTGTTGGGAAATACAGCTGTTGATTCTTAGGTTTGTTCTTATGCTGCTTTTATGGGCAGTGATTCTGGGGAAGTGGGGTTGACTAGTGTTGTAGTTGGTACTGTGTAGCTGGGAAAGCAAGGTGACTGTTTTGGTGCTGTAACTGTACTTTTGTTACTGTTTTTGGTGATGTTGCATTATCCACTTATAATTTTAACAAGTGTTTCTCTTTTTGGAATATTAAGAATCATAAGCAGTAAACTTTTGTTTAGTTGTTCTTAAGCATACAATGTGTTATTAACAATACAATCATATTCCATTCCACCTTTGTAATCCTATATTTATGCATCAGAAAATTGTCAAAGACAACGGAAATCAGATCTATTTCTTGAATTTTGGCTCAAGATAATTGAGAACTCGACACTTGACAGTTTTATATATTGTGAAATTATTTTAGTTGTTTTATCTTATCGGGTAAACCAATAACCGAACCGTTAATGATCGATAATCGATAATCGATAACCAATATCATATCGGTTTGGTTATTGGGTTATGATATTTGTGAAACGATAACCGATAATATTCATAACCGAAACCAAACTGACTGATGCCCACCCATATTTGGAGTGATGTAGAACATTTCATTCATAATCCCTAGGCTCACTGGAAAGTGCACTGTAACACAGGTAGGTATAGTACAATGATAAAACTGATGCTAGAAAAATGTTTCCATTCACCTACATATGTAGAAAAGATAAAATTTTAATCTTTAAGAACAATTTCTCCAGTCTATTTATAGCTTTTCGTATATGTGCATTGAGAAAAAGTTAGAAGCCAACGAACAAGAAACTTGAGCGAAGCAACGACCCGACCGATCGTTTTGAGAATTCACTTCTCGTTTGGCGGCATAAGGCCTTGAACAAATTTGTATTATGTGTTATGACTTGCTTGCGTGGTCGAGTTCAGTTACTGGATGATTCGAAGTCAAATTGGAAGAAGGATTCTAGTGTTGGAAGCTTAAGCGATAAGAGTTAACCGGAATTTGACTTTTGTGTAGACGACTTCGAATGGCATTTTGATGATTCGAATAGCTTCGTATGGTGATTTTATACTTAGGCGTACGTCCGGTTATGGGTTTGTAGGTCCATAGAGTAATTTGAAGCATTTCGGTGAAAGGTGGAAAAATTGAAGTTTTGGAAGGTTGAGAGGTTTGACCAAGAGTTGACTTTGGTGATATTGGGGTCGGAATGCAATTCTGAGAGTTGGATCAACTCCGTTATGTCATTCGGAACTTGCATACAAAATTTGGCATCATTTCAGTTTGATTTGATATGTTTCGGCACGAGTTTTGGAAGTTGGAAGATTTGGAAATTCATGAGTTCGATTTGTGGTGCGATTCATTGTTTCAACGTTGTTTGATGTGTTTTGAGTCCTTGAGCAGGTCCGTGTTATGTTTTAGGACTTGTTGGTGTGTTTGGTTGAGTTCCGGAGAGCCTCGGGTGTGTTCGGGGTGAGGTTTGAATGAGTTTGGGCATTTCGGCACTTTGATGTTGTCTCGGAACTTTTGGAAGTGAGGGAGGCACATTTTGGAGTGCTTAGGCAAACAAAAAATGCTGAGGCGAAAGAAAAATTACCGAGGCAGAGGAAAAAGTGCGGACCACAGAGGAAAAGTGCGGACCGCACAATTCTTCTCGTGGCCGCACTTCAAGGATTCGGCAGGACCGATGGTCCGACTTCGTAAGCTTATAAAATTAATATAAAAGGTATTTGGAGATGATCCGAAAACTAATGTTGTGGACCTTTGTGTCTAGTTTCTAGAAAGGTAAAGAAGTTATCATTTGGACATTTGTACAGAAAGTTATGGCCAATTTACTAAAGCATGGTAGTGCAAATTTTGCTGAAGTGCGGCCGCACAATTTGGATCGCGGCCGCAGAGCCTGGGATGTGAGAGCGCACCAAAAATGTGAGATCAACACTTTGTAGGTCATATGTGGTACAAATAAATTAGGGTTTCACCTCATTTTTCATTTTTCGACCTAGAGAGCTCGGTTTGTGGCGATGTTTCGTCGGTTTTCAAGAAAATCATCGCGGTAAGTGATTCTAACTCGGTTTTGGTTATATTACATAAAAACATTGTTATTATCATTTCTTAATAAGTGATTAGATTTAGAAATTTGGGGAAAATTGTAAAACCTTCTTAGACTAAACTTTGGGGATTTGAAAGGCGATGGTCGGATTTGAGTAATTCTTGTATGGTTGGACCCGTTATTAAATGAGTGTTCGCATTTTTGTAATTTTTGCCGGGTTCTAAGGTGCGGTCCGGACGGTTGATATTTTTAGTTTTAATTAATAATCGAAGTTGTATTATCAGGAATAGTTTCTTACGAGTTTTGTTTAAGCTTCTTTGAAGTTATTTTGGCTAGATTTCAACCGTCCGGAGGTATTTCACTTGAGAAGTTCATTTTAGACAAACGATCTATCTTCTTTGAGATGGGTTTCTTACCTAACTTCGTGTGAATGGGATACCCATTATGATTTGAGTCTTCTATGCAAATTGTATCATATAAAACTCGTGTACGCGATGTGACGAGTACGTGCTCGGGCTTATTTGTTGAAAGTTGACCTTTTAGGGATCTGAGGTCGTTATGATCACTAAATAAGAAGTTGTTTTGCCATGATTGATTTCTCGTTTACTAGTTTTCACCTCTACTTGTTTAATTGGAATTAATTGCTTCATGATCACTCTTATTGCTTATTTGACTCTTATATGACTTAACTGAAGTTGTTGCCTCTTCTATTGACATGTTTTTCCTCCCTAATCGCTTCCCCTTAATTGAAAGTATCATTATCTCTCCTGTAGATTTTCATCCTTAATTGAGGTTATGATTATCATTTCGCTATTTACCCTTATTTGAATTGTTGTATCTCCTTCGTAATTGCTCAACCTTAAAAGAAGTTTAGATATCCTACATCTTAGATGGCTTGACCTTATTTGAATTATTTGACTCGTGTTATCTCCTTGTTGTTGAACTGTACCTTGTGGGGTCGTTGTTACATATTATTTCTCCCATGTTGAGTTATTCTTATTATGTCCAGTTTTCTCTATTGTGTTTATTCCTTATGAACTATCTCTATCGTTTCTTTGTGATCGAAAACCTTGAGTTGATTTACTTATCGTACTCTTGTGTTATTGTCATTGTTGTTATTGTACTCGGTGTTGTGATGCACGAGGTTTCTCTACTTGTTCAACTACTTGTTTGTTGATGTTGATTGAATGTCCACCAATTGACTGTGCTTATTTAGTGTGTATTTCTCGAGAGAGAGTATATATTTAGGTAGTTGTTGAACAACATCACTCCTAACGTACGTGAGAGATCAATACGGAGGGTTTAAAGGTGGGATTAGAGATAATGAAACATTTGTGCGATCATAGTGAGCAGTGAATTATGTGCCAGCTAGTGTAGTTCGAGAGAATACATTTAGTAAATTGTGGTAGTTGCTCGAGAGAGAATTATGACAACCAAAGTACTGACGATCGGTAGAGAATACTAAGGCGAAATTATAGAAGACACAGCGGGAAGGATTCCGACAATTGGGAAAATTATAACTCTATACCTCCTTAGTCTTGTCTTCAATCTTTATCCCTATTAATTGATAGTTGTACTGCTTTCTAGTATTTGTTAGTTAATTAGATAAAAATAAACATTATAATCTTCATAATTAGGAAATTGTTTGGACTTGTGTTTCTTAGCGATATTGAACAATTATAGCTAAGCCTTATTTCTCTGTGGGATTCGAGTCCGGACTCTTAAATTGGATTATATTTGCAGCGACCGCTTATCCTTTTTAGGACTAGAGTTGGGCGTGACCAAATTTTGGCGCCTTTGTCGGGGAATTAAGGGTGTAGTTGTAGGTATACATATTTCTAGGTTGCAAGTTTGAACTTTTATTTTTGTTTTCTTGTATTTTATTTTTTTTATTTTTTTTTATTTTTGACTAGAGAGACGTGGAATCTTGGAATTATGAGAGTTTAGGTATTGGTAATTCTACTGTTGATCCTTATACATATTGTGAAGAAAACCACATGTAGAAAAATTATCCAAATATTCCTGAGAACGAGTTATGTGCACCAACTCAATCTTATGTGTGAAATGTGTGGTAGTCAAGATGGTCACTTTCATGGTTGTACTTTTATTTCTTATCTCCCCCAACCCCTTACTATGATGGTTCTGCTTTTTCTTGTAATGTTAATAGGAACGAAGAACCCAGGGATGATGAACTGAAAGATATCAAGGGTATGCTACGATGCCTTGTGGAACAAAATAATGAGAAACAACTACACATACAAAGGCACGATGCTATGATTCGCAACCTGGAGGCACAAGTGAGTCAATTGGTTGAAGCATTTAATGCTCAACAAGCTAATGTTAGGGATAGTATCCAAGAAGAGCATGAAGAAGATACCGAAATTGAGGTTCTAATGGAGGAGATCAGAGTATCACACCAACAATCTAACCAACTAGAATTTGAAGATGCCGATGTTGAAGAAGTAATGCTAGAGTCAACCAGGGACATTGAAGATACAAATTTAGTTGACTCGAGTGTAATTGGTGTTGAGGAGGTTAAAAATCCTTAAGTTCATGTATTTGAGCGTGTTGGAACTCATTCCAAACACTTCTCTACATTATGTTCAGATGGTGAAATAGCAATTGATCTGTATGAGCCAATACATGAGTTAAAGGAAGAGGTAGATGGGCCCTATATTCTGAAATTTTCAAGGCCGCCTAGGCAAAATGACACTCCTCGGTTGAAAGCCAAAAAGTTAATAAAATATCATTTAATTTTTGGCTCGCAACAATTTGTATCGCCCCAAGAGCATGGTCATAATCTTGAATCAAAACTTGGGGTCCAATTCATAAGTTCGAAATGGAGGCAAAACGTGATTCACGCCGTGTCGCGACGTTAAATCAAGCGCTTGTTGGGAGGCAAGCTTTACTTTTTTTTATTATTATTATTATTATTATTAATAATAATATTATTATTATTATTATTATTATTATTATTATTATTATTTATTATTATTATTAATATTATTTATTCAAAGCCATTGGAAGGATGCAACAATAAACCAGATGGTTGGAACTAAGTGTGAGGTACCCACACGAAGGACCATGTCTGGGATAAGTCTGAGTATCCCATGAGCTGCTAGTTCTTCGGCTTTTGGCGTACCAGAAAGTTTCTTTTACCCTTTTGTATTTATGGGTGTGCATTGGGGACAATGCATAATTCTAAGTGTGGAGTGAGGAGATTGTCTGGGTGACTTCCCATGCTATTTTAGTGGTGTTAGTTTAATAGAATAATTTTTTTTTACAAATAGAAAGGAGTGGACTTTTCCCGACGATGGATCTATTAGACAATTTTCTTGAGGGATTTAAGTCGAAAGGAAAAAAAAGATTTTCTTTGTTAGGTAGTGTAGCAATTCTTCCTTGGTTTTTCTTTGTACCGTGGTTCTTTTCCAAGGGTTTTATTTGAATCAGGTGTAGTTAGTTTTATTTTTTTTAGGAGTAGGAGCCAGTGTGAGATGAATTTAATTGAAGCAATATCTCTTGACTTTGTTATACCTTAAGAATAGTGATTACTTTGGTTGTGACGCTTAGGCTCATTGTTTGACTCTTGCATAAGTACCTTAAAGTGTATAAGCTTAACTTTGCTTAACTGTTTTGACTATAGTGTCTTGAGGACACCAATCCTGAGTGAGTTATGTGTCATGTGTGTATGAGATTTTTGTGTTATTCTGTGCATTCCATTTGATGCCTAGAACTTGCCTTGTGTGTTTGCAAAACAAAATAGTAGTTTTGTTCAGTCTTGGAAGTGATATAGGCATTTTTTTGTTGAGCCAGATATGTATATTTTACCCGCCTAATTGTTATGTATCGTAGTTAACCCATTTGAGCATGTAATCATGTTTCTTTGGAAACCACATTACAAGCCTTACCCATTTGTTTAAATTAATAATCTATTTGAACATTTTAAACTCACATGAGCACTTGAATTGTTATGAACTATGTAAAAGTTAAAGTGTGGGGTGGTTGGTTTGGCTTTTTAGTGGAACTAATCAAATAAGGAGAAAGGTGCACTGTTTTGAAAAAGTAAGAGCGACTTGAAATAAAAAACAAAAGAATGTTATTTCTGAGAGTGAGTGAATTATTTCTATCTTGAGTTCCTAAGTGTTCTTAAATTTTATTGTGTGGAACTACTCTCTTTTGTTGTGTGAGGACACTTGATTCATGAAGGAAAGGTAATGTCAGTGACCTCTATGTTAGAGTAAGTAGGTGAGTTGTGAATAATGTGTGGTAATTGTAAGTCAAATCTTGAGGTGAAGATGTTACACTTTTGTGCTTAGTCTATTTTAAATATTCTTGGTTTGATGAGTTAGGAGAATTGTTTAAAAAGGCCGTGTGATACATGCCGAATGAGCACACTTAACGAGGATGATTTTCAAGTCAACATCATATCATTGAAGTGCTTTAAAGGAGTCAAGATTTATAAGGCCATATTAGCAATTTAGCTATTTAGGCTAGTCTTATAAAGCTAAGGGTATTTTAGTTCTTTAGCCTAAATAGCACTATAGTATAAATAGTCACTTTCTCTCATTTTGAAAGGGAGGCTTTGATGATGAATTGATAAACAAAGACTAGACCTCGAGAGGTTTAGGGTATCTTTTATTTCTCTTTATTTACCATATTTTTAGATTATCTATGTTAGGTTTATCATGTATGAGTTCATGTTCATACTCTTGGATTGTCTTTTGTATTTGAATGTTAATTCATTGTTCTAGTTGATATATCTTCTAGGGGCTTTGAATTGCATTCTATGTGTATCTTAATCCGTGTTAGTTGTTCTTGTTATTCCTAGATTAGTGTTTATTATAGTAATTCAAGGATTCTAACTCATAGTTAGGTTCTTGTCTTTCTCTATTTTAAACCCTAATCTTCTACCTTTTTGATTTCGCGTATTTTTTTGCGTTATCCATATTTTCGATATGATTCTGTGTCATCGTGTGTATATAAAGTGTAGTTTGATTACTCGAGGACGAGCAATCGTTTAAGTGTGGGGGTGTTTATGATAGGCTATAATTACATATTTTAGTCGCTTATTACACTCTAATTTACTGAAATTTAATTGAGTTTGAGCTTTAATCGCTAGTGTTTGCATTAATTGTGTGTTTTATGCCTTGTAGGAGTGATTCCGAGCTATGTAGATGTTATGGAATGAATTCAAGTGATTTGGAGCTTTAAAGTCTGAGTAAAAGCCTAAGGAATTAAGTCGGGATCATGTTCGGGGATCAATTGACGATAGTTAAGAACGAACGAAGAATCGAGTAAGCAAATTTTGCACTATCTAGTAAAATATACATAACATTTCGCTAGGAACTCCATTTGAGCTCCACAATATATGGTTGGAAAGCTAATTCAAAGGGCTACAATGTTATAACCCATATTCACGTACGTTGGTTCATGTCATAAGTTAATCGACGTAAATATGAGAAGAGATTATCCGTGAGATGATAAGAAGTTAATCCTATTGGTCTTAAATGATACAAGAGTGTATAAGGGTAAGTAACAAGTATTAGAAATTAAACGAATCAAGGATGTTGTAACCCGTATGTGATGACCCAAAAGGTCATCTTATGTAAATTTAATTATGACTATGTTCCGAGGCCCCGAAAGCCTCCGTTAGTCTCACCTCGATGTGCGTGCGTAGTCCGGGCGCGTAGCCGGGAAGCCTTTATGTGGAAACTTGATAAAAAGTTAAATTTATGATAATTAATTGAATAAAGTTGACTTAGGTCAACATTTTTGGTAAACGGACCTGGACCCATGATCTGGCGGTCCCGGGAGGTCCGTAGGAAAATATGGGACTTGGGCGTATGCCCGGAATCGAATTCCGAGGACCCAAGTCCGAGAAATAATTTTTTTTTTTAAAACTATTTTCTGAAAATAATAAAGGCTTATGAAAATGAACCTCGATGTGAAACTTGTGTTGTCGGGCTCGTATTATGGTTCCGGAGCCTGGAACATGTTCAATATATGTTATTTAAGTTATCTGTGAAATTTTGTAAGAAACGGACTTGATTTGACGGGTTTCAGATCAAAATTGGGAAATTTAGAGTTAATGAAGTTTTGAGGATTTTCATAGAATTTGAAATTTGGTTTGGAATGTGATTTTTGTTACCGAGTTCCGAATGAAATTCAGAGACTGGGAATAGTTTCGTTATGTCATTTATGACCTGTCTGCAATATTTGAAATCATTCTGAGTAGTATAGGCCGGTTCGGCGCATTGTAATGAATTCTAGAATCTTAAGTTCTTAAGCTTGATTCAATTTGGTTTTGGGGTTGAATTCTTAGTTTCATTGTTGTTTTTCGTGTTCCGGAAGTTCGAGCGCGTCCGTATCATGAATATAGACTTGTCGGTGCTTTTGGACGAGGTCCTGAGGGGCTCGAGTGAGTTTTGGACCCCCGGGAGCTAAGTTGGAAAAACCAGATGTTTGTTGTCTGGTTTCCTTCTCTGCGATCGCAGAAGGTGGGTCGCGATCGCGGAGAAGGAATTTGGTTGGGCTGCTGATTTTTCTTCGCGATCGCGGAAGGCTGGACTCCATGCCTTCGCGATCGCATCCCCATCCTCGCGAGCACATAGTGCCAAGCCAGGGCCGGGCACAGTTACTCTTCGCGATCGCAGGACCTCTGTCGCGATCGCAGAGGTCTGGCGAGTTGGCCTTCACGATCGCAGGACCTCCGCCGCGATCGCAGGTCCCTTGTCGCGATCGCAGTGAAGGAATTCCTTGGCAGTTTTATTAAATACGGGACTTAGCATATTTCCTCCATTTTCATCTTCCTCCTCAAGTCTTTAAAGAGCTCTTCAAGGAACCTTCCACCACTGTTATTGAGGTAAGTAAATTCCATGGTTTTACTAGTTTCAAACATCAATTCCTAGTTAAATTCCCTACTAAATTATCAAAAATCATGGAATTAGGTAGTAATTTTAGGGCTCTTGGGGATTTTGTGATTTTCCATTTTAGGCCATGAATTCAAGTAGAAATCACACCTTAATGATCCTTAGGCTATGGGTGAGTGATCCCTTCGAAAATTTTCGGAATTTGAACATGCGGACCCCGGTTGGAATTTGGGAATTCTTCAAGAATAGAGATTTTAGTGAATAACTAGGATAATTTCCCGCATTGTGCATGCATTGATATTATTGTATACCTTTTGGCTAGTTGCGAGTCCTCGGGTGTAGAGTTCGGAGTTT
>MDKH01076963.1:0-60309 GCA_005239495.1 Nicotiana undulata
TATAAAGCCTCGAATGGAGCCTTCTCAATGCTGGCCTGATAACTGTTATTATAAGCAAACTCGCCCAAAGGCAAGAACTGATCCTATTGACCTCTGAATTCAATCACACATGCTTTAAGCATGTCCTCCAATATCTGAACAGTGCGCTCCGACTGACCGTCGGTCTGAGGGTGAAAAGCTGTGCTGAGATCTATCTGAGTGCCCATCTCTCGGTGCAGTGGTCTCCAGAAGTGCTAGGTGAACTGGGGACCTCGGTCTGATATAATTGACACCGGTACACTGCGCAACCGGACTATCTCCCGAATATCGAACTGGGCTAGCCTCTCCGATGAATAAGTAGTAGCCACCGAAATGAAATGCGCCGATTTGGTCAACCTATCCACAATAACCCAAACCGCGTCAACCTTCCGCAATGTCCGAGGAAACCCAACAACAAAGTCCATAGTAATGCGCTCCCACTTCCACTCAAGAATGGGCATCTGCTGAAGTAGGCCCGCTGGCCTCTAGTGCTCATATTTAACCTGCTGGCAATTAAGAAACCTAGCCACATACTCCACCTAGCCCAATAGGCTGGACCCTATGCGAACGCGACGGAGGGAGGGCGAGCGCGAAGGCCAGGAGGCCCAACCCATCGCGAACGCAGTTTGGGAACGCGAACGCGTAGAGCATCCGTAGCCCCTGCCCAATTCTTTCTTCGCGAATGCGGCCACCCTCTTGCGAACGCGAAGAAGGAAACTAGATACCAAAAAATTTGGTGTTTTGAATTTAGCTCCGGGAGGTCCGAAACCCACCCGAGCCCCCCGGACCCCGTCCAAAAGCACTAACAAGTCTGTATACGTGATATGGACTCGCTCGAATTCGCAAAATGTAAAAAACAACAACGGAACTACGAATTCAACCCCAAAACCAAATTGAATCAAACTTTGAACTTAGAGTTTTAGAATTCGGTTTCAAGGCACCGAACCGACCTACACTACCCGGAATGATACCAAACTCTACAGGAAACACATAATAAGCATATTTAACTTGTTCCGGGCTCCGGAATCATGATACGGGTCCGGTAACCCCGTCTTCGCATTAGTTATCCTTTTCAAAAACCTTTATATTTTTTTTAGAAAACAATTTTTTTTTAAAATTCATTTCTCGGTCTTGGGACCTCGGACTTTGATTTCGGGCATACTCCCTAGTCCCATATTTTCCTACGGACCCTCCAGGACGTCAAATCACGGGTCCGAGTCCGTTTACCAAAAATGTAGACCAAAGTCAACTTTAATCAATTAATTATTAGAAATTCTAGTTTTTCATCAAGTTTTTACATAGAAGCTTCCCGGCTACACGCCCGGGATGTGCACGCATATCGAGTTTGAATTTAACATAGGCTTTCGGAGCCTCGGACCGCAGATTTAGCTAGGTTAACACTGGATGACCATTTGGATCATCACAATCTCCACCTCTTAAACAAACATTCGTCCTCGAACGGACATAGAAGTGTACCGAGAGTGCTGAATAAGTGTGGATATCTGCTCTGTATGTCCTCCTCGGACTCCCAAGTTGCCTCCTCGACCGGCTGGCCCCGCCACTGGACCTTTACAGCAGAGATTCTCTTAGACCTCTACTGGCGGTCCTGTCTATCAATAATAGCAATTGGCTCCTCCTCGTAGCCCAATCTCTCATCTAACTGGATAGTGCTGAAATCCACCACGTGAGAGAAGTCGGGGTGATACCTCCAGAGCATAGACACAAGGAAGACCGGATGAACTCTGGATAGGTGGGGAGGCAAGGCAAGCTCATAAGCAACCTCTCCTACTCGCCACAACACCTCGAAAAGACCTATAAACCTCGGACTCAGCTTGCCTTTCTTCCCAAACCTCATAATGCCTTTCATAGGCGATACCTTCAACAGAACCTTGTCCCCCTCAAAAAATGATACATCACGAGTCCTCTGGTCCGCATAGCTCTTCTTTATGGATTGTATTGTGCGGAGTCTCTCCTAGATCAACTTCACCTTCTCTAAGGCATCTCTCACCAAGTTTGTGCCATACAACTTAGCCTCGTCAAGCTCAAACCATCCGACAGGAGAACGACATCGCCGACCATATAAAGCCTCGAATGGAGCCATCTCAATGCTGGCCTGATAACTGTTATTATAAGCAAACTCGGCTAAAGGCAAGAATTGATCCCATTGACCTCCGAAGTCAATCACACATGCTCTAAGCATGTCCTCCAACTGACCGTCGGTCTTAAGGTGAAAAGTTGTGCTGAGATCTATATGAGTGCCCATCTCTCGGTGCAGTGCTCTCCAGAAGTGCGAGGTGAACTTGGGACCTCGGTCTGATACAATTGACACCGGTACGCCGTGCAACCGGACTATCTCCCGAATATAGATCTGGTTAGCCTATCCGATGAATAAGTAGTAGCCACCGAAATGAAATGCGCCGATTTGGTCAACCTATCCACAATAACCCAAACCGCATCAACCTTCCGCAATGTCCGAGGAAACCCAACCACAAAGTCCATAGTAATGCGCTCCCACTTCCACTCAAGAATGGGCATCTTCTGAAGTAGGCCCCCTGGCCTCTGGTGCTCATATTTAACCTGCTGGCAATTAAGAAACCTAGGCACATACTCCACCTAGCCCAATAAGCTGGATCCTATGCGAACGCGACGGAAGAAGGGCGAACGCCAAGCCCAGGAGTCCCAACCCATCGCGAACACGGTTGGGGAACGCGAACGCGTAGAGCATCCGTAGCCCCTGCCCAATTCCTTCTTTGTGAACGCGGCCACCCTCTTGCGAATGCGAAGAAGGAAACTAGATACAAAAAATTTTTGTGTTTTGAATTTAGCTCCGGGAGGTCCGAAACCCTCCCGAGCCCCCCGGGACCCTGACCAAAAGCACTGACAAGTCTGTATACGTGATACGGACTCGCTCGAATTCGCGAAATGTAAAAAACAACAACGGAACTACGGATTCAACCCCAAAACCAAATTGAATCGAACTTTGAACTTAGAGTTTTAGAATTCGGTTTCAAGGCACCGAACCGACCTACACTACCCGGAATGATAGCAAACTCTACAGGCAACACATAATACGCATATTTAACTTGTTCCGGGCAACGGAACCATGATACGGGTTCGGTAACCCCGTCTTCGCATTAGTTATCCTTTTCAAAAACCTTTATATTTTTTTTAGAAAACAATTTTCTTTAAAAATTCATTTCTCGGTTTTGGGACCTCGGAATTTGATTTCGGGCATACGCCCAAGTCCCATATTTTCCTACGGACCCTCCGGGATCGTCAAATCACGGGTCCGGTTCCGTTTACCAAAAATGTTGACCAAAGTCAAATTTAATCAATTAATTATTAGAAATTCTAGTTTTTCATCAAGTTTTTACATAGAAGCTTCCCGGCTACACGCCCGAGCTGCACACGCATATCGAGGTAGATTTTAACAGAGGCTTTCGGAGCCTTGGACCGCAGATTTAGCTAGGTTAACACGGGATGACCGTTTGGGTCATCACAATCTCCACCTCTTAAACAAGCGTTCGTCCTCGAACGGACATAGAAGTGTACCTGGAGTGCTGAATAAGTGTGGATATCTGCTCCGCATGTCTCCTCGGACTCCCCAGTCGCCTCCTCGGCTGGCTGGCCCCGCCACTGGACCTTTACAGCAGAGATTCTCTTAGACCTCAACTGGCGGTCCTGTCTATAAATAATAGCAATTGGCTCCTCCTCGTAGCCCAATCTCTCATCTAACTGAATAGTGCTGAAATCCACCACGTGAGAGAAGTCGGGGTGATACCTCCGGAGCATTGACACATGGAAGACTGGATGAACTCTGGATAGGTGGGGAGGCAAGGCAAGCTCATAAGCAACCTCTCCTACTCTCCACAACACCTCGAAAGAACCTATAAATCTCGGACTCATCTTTTTCCTTCTTCCCCAACCTCATAATGCCTTTCATAGGCGATACCTTCAACAGAACCTTGTCCCCCTCCAAAAATGATACATCACGAGTCCTCTGATCCGCATAGCTCTTCTTTCTGGATTGTATTGTGCGGAGCCTCTCCTGGATCAACTTCACCTTCTCTAAGGCATCTCTCACCAAGTCTGTGCCATACAACTTAGCCTCGTCAGGCTCAAACCTTCCGACAGGAGAACGACATCGCCGACCATATAAAGCCTCGAATGGAGCCATCTCAATGCTGGCCTGATAACTGTTATTATAAGCAAACTCGGGCAAAGGCAAGAACTGATCCCATTGACCTCCGAAGTCAATCACACATGCTCTAAGCATGTCCTCCAATATCTGAACAGTGCGCTCCGACTGACCGTCGGTCTGAGGGTGAAAAGCTATGCTGAGATCTATCAGAGTGCCCATCTCTTGGTGCAGTGCTCTTCAGAAGAGCGAGGTGAACTGGGGACCTCGGTCTGATATAATTGACACCGGTACACCATGCAACCGGACTATCTCCCGAATATAGATCTGGGCTAGCCTCTCCGATGAATAAGTAGTAGCCACCGGAATGAAATGCGCCGATTTGGTCAACTTATCCACAATAACCCAAACCGCATCAACCTTCCGCAATGTCCAAGGAAACCCAACAACAAAGTCCAAAGTAATGCGCTCCCACTTCCACTCAAGAATGGGCATCTGCTGAACTAGGCCCCCTGGCCTCTGGTGCTCATATTTAACCTGCTGGCAATTAAGAAACCTAGCCACATACTCCACCTAGCCCAATAGGCTGGACCCTATGCGAACGCGACGGAGGGAGGGCGAACGCGAAGGCCAGGAGGCCCAACCCATCGCGAATGCGTTGGGGAATGCGAACGCGTAGAGCATCTGTAGCCCCTGCCCAATTCCTTCTTCGGGAACGCGGCCACCCTCTTGCGAACGCGAAGAAGGAAACTAGATACAAAAAATTCTTGTGTTTTGAATTTAGCTCTGGGAGGTCCAAAACCCACCCGAGCCCCCGGGAACTCGTCCAAAAGCACTGACAAGTCTGTATACGTGATACGGACTCGCTCGAATTCGTGAAATGTAAAAAACAACAACGGAACTACGGATTCAACCCCAAAACCAAATTGAATCAAACTTTGAACTTAGAATCTTAGAATTCGGTTTCAAGGCACCGAACCGACCTACACTACCCGGAATGATACCAAACTCTACAGGCAACACATAATAAGCATATTTAACTTGTTCCGGGCTCCGGAACCATGAGACGGGTCCGGTAACCCCGTCTTCGCATTAGTTATCCTTTTTAAAAACCTTTATATTTTTTTTAGAAAATAATTTTCTTTAAAAATTCATTTCTCGGTCTTGGGACCTCGGAATTTGATTTCGGGCATACACCCAAGTCCCATATTTTCCTACGGACCCTCCGGGACAGTCAAATCACGGCTCCGAGTCCGTTTACCAAAAATGTTGACCAAAGTCAACTTTAATCGATTAATTATTAGAAATTCTAGTTTTTCATCAAGTTTTTACATAGAAGCTTCCCGGCTACACGCCCGGGCTGCACACGCATATCGAGGTGGAATTTAACAGAGGCTTTCGGAGCCTCGGACCGCAGATTTACCTAGGTTAACACGGGCTGACCGTTTGGGTCATCACAATCTCAACCTCTTAAACAAACATTTGTCCTCGAACGGACATAGAAGTGTACCTGGAGTGCTGAATAAGTGTGGATATCTGCTCTGTATGTCCTCTTCGGACTCCCAATTCGCCTCCTCGGCCGGCTGGCCCCGCCACTGGACCTTTACAGCAGAGATTCTCTTAGACCTCAACTGGCGGTCCTGTCTATCAATAATAGCAATTGGCTCCTCCTCGTAGCCCAATCTCTCATCTAACTGAATAGTGCTGAAATCCACCACGTGAGAGAAGTCGGGGTGATACCTCCGGAGCAAAGACACATGGAAGACCGGATGAACTCTGGATAGGTGGGGAGGCAAGGCAAGCTCATTAGCAACCTCTCCTACTCGCCACAACACCTCGAAAGGACCTATAAACCTTAGACTCATCTTTTTCCTTCTTCCCAAACCTCATAATGCCTTTCATAGGCGATACCTTCAACAGAACCTTGTCCCCCTCCAAAAATGATACATCACGAGTCCTCTGATCCGCATAGCTCTTCTTTCTGGATCGTATTGTGCGGAGTCTCTCCTGGATCAACTTCACCTTCTCTAAGGCATCTCTTACCAAGTCTGTGCCATACAACTTAGCCTCGTCAGGCTCAAACCATCCGACAGGAGAACGACATCGCCGACCATATAAAGCCTCGAATGGAGCCATCTCAATGCTGGCCTGATAACTGTTATTATAAGCAAACTCGGCCAAAGGCAAGAACTGATCCCATTGACCTCCAAAGTCAATCACACATGCTCTAAGCATGTCCTCCAATATCTGAACAGTGCGCTCCGACTGACCGTCGGTCTGAGGGTGAAAAGCTGTGCTGAGATCTATCTTAGTGCCCATCTCTCGGTGCAGTGCTCTCCAAAAGTGCGAGGTGAACTGGGGACCTCGGTCTGATATAATTGACACCGGTACACCGTGCAACCGGACTATCTCCCGAATATAGATCTGAGCTAGCCTCTCGATGAATAAGTAGTAGCCACCGGAATGAAATGCGCCGATTTGGTCAACCTATCCACAATAACACAAACCTCGTCAACCTTTCGCAATGTCCGAGGAAACCCAACCACAAAGTCCATAGTAATGCGCTCCCACTTCCACTCAAGAATGGGCATCTTCTGAAGTAGGCCCCCTGGCCTCTGGTGCTCATATTAACATGATGGCAATTAAGAAACCTAGCCACATACTCCACCTAGCCCAATAGGCTGGACCCGATACGAACGCGACGGAGGGAGGGAAAACGGGAAGGCCAGGAGGCCCGACCCATCACAAACGCGGTTGGGGAACGCGAACGCGTAGAGCATCTCTATCCCCTGCCCAATTGCTTCTTCGCGAATGCGGCCACCCTCTTGCGAACGCGAAGAAGGAAACTAGATAAAAAAAATTCTAGTGTTTTGAATTTTGCTCCAGGAGGTCCGAAACCCACCCGAGCCCCCCGGGACCCCATCCAAAAGCACTGACAAGTCTGTATACGTGATACGGACTCGCTCGAACTCGCGAAATGTGAAAAACAACAACGGAACTACGGATTCAACCCCAAAACCAAATTGAATCAAACTTTGAACTTAGAGCATTAGAATTCGATTTCAAGGAGAATGATACCAAACTCTACAGGCAACACATAATAAGCATATTTAACTTGTTCCGGGCTCCGGAACCATGATGCGGGCCCGGTAACCCCGTCTTCGCATTAGTTATCCTTTTCAAAAACCTTTATATTTTTTTTCAGAAAACAGTTTTCTTTAAAAATTCATTTCTCAGTCTTGGGACCTCGGAATATGATTCCGGGTATATTCCCAAGTCCTATATTTTACTACGGACCCTCCGGGACCGTCAAATCACGGGTACGGGTCCGTTTTCCAAAAATGTTGACCAAAGTCAACTTTAATCAATTAATTATTAGAAATTTTAGTTTTTCATCAAGTTTTTACATAGAAGCTTCCCAGCTACACGCCCGGGTTGCGCACGCATATTGAGGTGGAATTTAACGGAGGCTTTCGGAGCCTCGGACCGCAGATTTAGCTAGGTTAACACAGGATGACCGTTTTGGTCATCACAAGTTGATTTCCTAGATATGTTTAATTGACAAAGCTTGTGTATTACCTCTACCCAAGTTGTGCACCCATATCTGCTATTTTCTGATTGCCTCTTTGAAAACTTCTCTGTATTATACATGATGTTATGTTGAATAGGTTATGTGAGTATATTTTGGACTTAAAACCCTCTTCACTAGTTCTACGTGGTTTTTCAAGATACTTACTAAGTGCATGTGGTCGGTTGTACTCATGCTACACTTCTATACCTTCCCGTGCAGTTTCTGGAGCTGGGTAGATCTAGAAGACGAAGCCTTGCATTGAAAATGCTCCAGCATTCCAGATTCAAGAAACCCCTTATTCATGGTAGTTTAGGACTTCATTTATGTCCATGTAAACTTCAAACATATGTTGTATTTTTTCTTCATACCCAGCCATGTACATCTAAATCGTAGTGGCTCATGACGTGTACGAATAGTCTTTTGGGATAGTTTTATCTTATACTGTTTGTCTGACATAGCGGGTTGAGTTAGGTGTCATGACAACTTGATGCGATTTTAGGTCATGACAAGTTTGTACCAGAGCCCTAGGTTCATAGGTTCTATAAGTGATGAGAAAATATCTAGTCGTGTCTTACACATCGGCATGATGGTGTCCATACTTATCTTCGAGAAGGTAGAAGCTGTCGCGCCCCCTTTTTCCTCGCGGAGTCCGGGTTCTGACATTTTTGGGACAACTCATTTCCTTTTGGGAAGGGGTATGGAATTTGAAGAGTCGCCACCTAACAGATTTAAGGTGCATTAGGGCACCTAAAGAAAATAACTCATAAACCGGTTTATATTACTAGAGATTGGGTAAGGGCTCGAAGTTACCTTGAGGGGAAGGTGTTAGGCACCCCTCGTGCTCCACAATGGTGGGCCCCGGTGAATTACTCATAAAGAAATTTGAACAAATAAAGATTATTTTAAACGGGAACAAAGGGTCCTAGGTTTATTAGCCTATTGGATAAGTTATGTTCAATACTCGGTAACCTTCCTCAAGTAGAGGTGTTACGCGTAGCATTAGCGCACAGGTCATCATATCCTTTACTACCCAATTACCCTCCCCTTAATTATTATCTAAGTGTTCTAATAGCGTCGAATACGTATCCTATGCATGCATTACCCGTGCCTTACCTATGGCCTTGGAGGTGCTTAGGACTTCTATTAAGGCGATTCTAGACTCACATATGGTGCTTAAAAGGAGAAAACTAGGCGCCAAACAAAACAGGTAGGACTGTCACATAAAAGGAGCAGTTAAGGGCTCACATTTTTTTTCCAACAATAAACAAACAATGCACGCCTCAAATAAACAGTTTAAACTATTTAAAGGTCTTATAGCAGGATATCTAAATGAGCACATAACAGAATATGCAACAGTTTTATTAAGGCGAGGCAGTGATTACCTAATCAGTTTGCCTACTAATTTTATTACTTACTGAATCTGGGCATATTGTAGGCAGTCCAACAAACACAGTTTAAAACTTCAGAACTTTAGTCAACCTACATGTTTGCCTAGGTGATAACTGGGCAGGATCCTTTGGACATGGTATCTAAGCGTTAATCATACCACAATTATAAACAAAAGATTGATTTTTAACAAGCAGATTTTTATCTTTTTAGACCCTATAGGCATGCTGTCTATATGCTGAAAATGATCACAAGCACTACTTCAGGACATATAAACACAGAAATTGATTTTTTACAAGCATGATATCTAAGTATTGGAATTGTTTTTATACTTATTCCTTATAGGCATGACTGTTAAGTGATGAAACTGATTTTTATATGTTCTTCCAACAGGCATGACATCTAGGCGAATAAAGTTGTTAGCCAGTTTTCAAGCAAATTCAACAAGGGAATTCCTAGGGACATGATTTCTAATGCACACATGATGGTTTGAGAACATGATTATTAATGCAGAATTGGTAAATAACCTAGAAGCAGGATTTCTAATGCAAAATGTGAAATACAAGATTTCAACGAATGAGACAAGCCCTATAGACATGGTTTCTAATGCATATAGATAATCATAACAATCTTATGGGCATGGTTTCTACGCGATCCCCACAAAGTTAAATATAAAAGTCCCTCCCAATTTTACTAACAACCCCAATATTTGTTTTTTACAAGAATTATTATTACAGGCCAGATATAAATGAATTACAGAATGAAATTACTATACTATAGGAAGCTTGGATACGCCCAAAAGTAAACCTGGAAACCAGGCCTTCAACCAAGTCTGAAGTATGCCAGTATCTCATAGTACACCAAATGGTCTTCTGATGTGTCAAATTTCCCAAGGGCCTCAGAGACCCCGGGCAATGCTCACAGTAGAAACCCTTTTAAGGAAACTATTTTGTGAACAAGTTTGGAAAAGCCAGCCCCAACGTGTCAGAGTTCGGAGGAGTCTCATGGACTCCTAGGTAGTGCTAACACTGGAGGGGCAGGACCCTAAGTATTCTAAGAGTTTGAGTTGAAAGTAGTATGTTAAAATAAGGATAGTTTTAGGAAAACAATTTAGTTTTTAGGAAGTAAATAGAAAAAAACAGAGTCATTTCAGCACTTTGAGTTCAAACAAAGATTCCAGCAGTCAAACAATAGACAGAAAAGTATCACAGTTACTTAAAACAAGATTTCACATTGCCTAGTATTGACTTAGTTTATCACTAGGTGAGCATATAGCATGCTGGGATCAGAATAATGATCAGACAACTACAAGATAAAGGTAGCAGGGGTTGGTAGCACAGAAGTCAGGAAACACATAAAACAGTACAAGCATGAATGCATGCTAGTTGAGGAGTTGAAGGGATGATTGATGCTTTGCAAATTATCATTGCCAAGGATTAGGCGCAGCCATTTGAGTTGATGTGAGATGCGAGTGACATAAAAATTGGGGCTATTTTGGGGCAAAGGAGAGATTAAAAATTTCACTCCATTTACTATGCAAGCGAAACTCTGAATCCAGCCCAGATGAACTACACTGTTACTGAAAAGGGAATTGTTTACAGTGGTGTGGGCATTTGACAAGTTCAGATCCTATCTAGTACGAACCAAAGTCATCGTCTACACGGATCATTAAGCTTTAAGGTACATTTTTGAAAGGTGAGATGCCGAGCCGAGCCTCATTCGACGGGTCCTCCTCTTGCAAGAATTTGACATGGAGATCCGACATCGAAAAGAAAAAGAGAATAAAGTGGCCGGCCACTTTTCCAGATTAGAAAATCGGAACCATGTGGATGAGGGAGGTACAATTAAGGAAACATTTCTGGATAAGCAGTTATTGGCAATCATCTCGAGTGAAGCCTGTGATATGCAGGCTACATGAATTTTATTGCAAGTGCGATGACGCCACTAGAATTGACACCTGACAATAAAAGAAGATTGTTACATGATGTGAGGCTCAACATGTGGGATGAGCTATTCAGATAAACAGTGCGCAGCTCAGTTGGTACGAAGATGTGTTCCTGACAATGAGATGAGTGTTATATTGTATGATTGTCACGTTTCTCCATATGGAGGTCATCATGTGGGGATAGAATTGCCCAAAAAGTGTTTCAATCAAGTTTTTATTGGCCAAAATTGTTTAAGGATAAACACTCCTTTGTTAAACAGTATGACAGGTGCCAAAGAATCGGAACAATCCTGAAGAAGCACGAGATGCCTTTGCAAAATATTTTGGCAGTAAGGATCTTTGATGTTTGGGGATTGATTTCATGGGACTGTTCCCACACTCTAATGGTCGCATGTAATATCTTGTTGGTGGTCGACTATGTATATATGTGGGTGGAGTTCATTGCTCTTCCTACTAATGATGCAATGGTAGAGGTAAACTTTGTAAAAAACATATCTCAACATGCTTTTGGACTCCAAAGGTGCTGATAAGTGAAAGATGAACTCACTTTTGTAACAAATGGTTGAATAACGTTCCAGCAAAGTATGGAGTTAAGCACAAAGTTTCCACTACTTATCATCCCCAAATGAGTGGTCAAGTGGAAGTGTCAAGCAGAGAG
The DNA here is from genome assembly GCA_005239495.1 of Nicotiana undulata. Classification (NCBI taxonomy): domain Eukaryota; kingdom Viridiplantae; phylum Streptophyta; class Magnoliopsida; order Solanales; family Solanaceae; genus Nicotiana; species Nicotiana undulata. The sequence continues at coordinate 11,717 of MDKH01076963.1, forward strand.
GTGAAACAAATTATGTAGAAAATGGTAAGTTGAAATAGGAAGGACTGGTCCAGAGAGCTTGGCGACGCATTATGGGCGTATCCAAATGCATATAAGACCCCCATAGGTACATCTCCTTATAAGGTTGTTTATGGTAAGGTATGACACTTGCCCGTCGAGCTTGAACACAAAGCCTATTGGGAGATTAAAAAGCTAATTATTGATATGGATTTAGCCAGCTGGAAGAGGTTGTTACAACACAACGAGCTTAATGAGTTTCGATTGCACGCGTACGAAAACGCCAAATTATACAAAGGAAATACCAAGAGGTGGCATGATAAGCACATCCAACATCGCGAGTTTGAGCCAGGTCAAGAAGTTCACTTGTTTAATTCGAGGTTGAAGCTTTTCCCTGAAAAGCGTAAGTCTCGATGGGCAGGTCCATTCGTTGTGGTAAGTGTGAGGCCTTTTCGACCGATGGAATTATGTGATACGAGCTCAAGCGGGCATAGAGTAAAACAGTATTGGGGTGGTGACATTGCATGTCACAAGACCTTGGTGGACTTGGCCGATGCTTGAAAAACGTGTTGAGTCGTGTCATGACGTTAAATCAGGCGCTTGTTGGGCGGTAACCCAATTTTTAATGCTTTCGTAGCTTAGCCCTTTGTTTTTTTTAGTTAAAGTAGATTTTTTTTTTTTTTGCTTTCTTCGTAGTTATAGAAATCATATGCGAGAATTGTTTGTTGGTGTGTATAATGTATGTATTAAGTGCTCGAGTAGGCGGAAATTTATCAATCAAAGATAAAGGGAAAATCTCAGCGAACCAGTGCCAGGTAGAGGTTAGGGATGCAATTTCCAGTATGCTCATAACCCCCACTACCAGCCCTAGCGTGAGGCGCTAGGGTGGGGGTCGGCTAAGTTATTTATTTTTTATTTTCGTTTTGTTTGTTTTTGTATTCTTTAGTTTAAAAAACACCCCTTACCCATGTAACTCGACCCAACTATCCATATACACACAAAATACTAACACATATCCAATTACCAAACCCTTCCCCCAATTAATTTAAAATAACTCTAACCCAAGACCTCTCTCTATCTCTCTCACCCTAACTCCCAACCCTCATCACTGCTTCATCTCTTTCTTTCTCATGTTCTCAAATTTTTGTTGCTCACTTTCATCTCAAGACTCAAAGGTAGGTCCTTCTTCCTAACTTTATTCTTGTAATTTGTAATTTCTTAGGGTATTTCTAGCCCTCCTTCTCAAACAACCCCCAAATCCCCTATGTCTCTTTGGCATGTCATGTTGTTAGGCTGGTCCTAATATGCACATATTTGGTTACAAATATTGGTTGTGAATTGTATTTGAAGTAGTAGAGATTCCCTATACTTCATTATAATTTGGGAGAGTCACCCTGATCCACCATTGTTGAAATAAGAGACGAAAAGTTGATGACCACAATTTGGGATAGTCACACTGATCCACCTAAAAGAGTGAAATGAACACCGGTGAATTCTGAGTATCCGGGTGTAGTTGTATATGGTGTGGGGTGAAGTGTGGGGTGTTTGGGGGTAGTGTATCTTGTAGTAAACTCTTGTAAGAAGAAGTTAGTGTACTAGACTAGTTGTAGTAAATTGGACTCTAACATTGCTTGCTTGCACTACGGCTAAGTTATGGCCATGTTCGACTACTTGATTTGTGGCATGGGGAAATCTTGAGTACCTATCGCCTTGTGATGAAACATTGGTGCACTTTGAACCACACTTGTAAGAAAATTATACATAGCGTTAAGTTTTATGCGTATGGTTATCTTGTGTCACGATCCAAATTCCCAACCATAGGGATCGTGATGGCGCCTAACACCACTTTTGCTAGGCAAGCCAATGTTAGAGTTAGATTAGCTATTTACCTTTGATTATCCATATAAACATAATAAACAATTATAAAATAAACTTAAGTTACTGACTTTCAATGAATAATTCCAAACATAAAATAATAAACACTTAAATAAATCGAGCCACGAACTTATTATATAAGTAACTCTAGAACTACCCCAGGGTCTGGTGCCACAATTCACGAACTACTAAAGAATGCTACAAACAATGGGCTGAAAGAAATAGTGTAAATGTTCTGAATATAATAAAACAATTTTACAAAAATAGGAGAAGACTCTCGGGATCTACGAACGCCGACAAATATACCTCGTGTCTCCGAATAAATAAATAGCCGCTCTAAATATCTCTATTGTTGGTCGATACCTGGATCTACACAAAAGAATGCAGAGTGTAGTATCAGTACAACCAACCCCATGTATTTAGTAAGTGCCGAGCCTAACCTGGACAAAGTAATGATGAGGCTACGGCGGGGCATTAACAACATATAACCTGTAACAATAATATATACAATAACGCAACAAAACAATTCTACACGAACAAGAAAAATATAACTGAGACAATAAATATAAAGCAAGAAGGAAATCTAAACAAATAATTAAGTACTGCAACAACAATGAAATAACTCAGCCGCCTTTTCCAGGCCTCAGCTATAACAACCTCTCAAATGATATCCAAGTTTTCAAACTTTAACTTTAAAGAAAAGTAGTGCCAAAAATATGAAGAATAGTAAAATAAACATTTAAGCTTTTCAAATCTTTATTTTCTTTCAAATTCAGTAAAAATATAAATGTCCTCCCTTATATCTCCTTGTTGCGGCGTTCAACCCGCTCCCACCTATCCACTCTTAATGCTCCTCCTTAAATATATCACCCTTATTACTCCTGTTGCGGCGTGCAACCCGATCCCACCTGTCCACCCTTATCACTCCTTGTTGCGCGTGCAACCCGCTCCCACCAGACAGTCACATCTCTTTATTTAATGAAAAAAATTCACAATTTAAGTCAAAACCTTTCACTATATTTATGTCTCAACAATCGTAAACAGAACAAGTTTAACTTCAAATAAAAATAATAGCATAGTATGAAATAATGACAATAAAGCAATGAGTGTTCCAGCCTTTATTTTATAAACAGTAAAACATGAATATTCTCCCTTATTGCTCCTTGTTGCGGGCAACCCAATCCCACCTGTCTACCCTTATTACTCCTTGTTGCAGCGTGCAACCTGCTCCCACCAGACATATCATATCACTTTATTTACAAAAAAAACTCACAATTAAGGCCAAGCCTTTCACAATACTTTTGCCTCCACAATTATAAACAAGAAGAATATTTTCTCACAAACTTCATCTATATAATCTCAAAAATGAAACCAACAGGAACATAAATATATATATATATATATATATATATCTCGTAAAGCAATGTCAAGCTGGTCAACCTTTTTTGCAACACAAGGGAACCAAATAAACAACCAATACTCTTCCAAAATCACCACAACAATATTTAACAACAAATTAACAAGGTCAAATAGTCATAGAAACAATAATGAACATAGAACAATTAAGACGGGAATCAATTAAATTTGAAACGGGGAAGGATCATGTTTAACAGACAATTTGGTGGTGCATAGATACTAGTCACCTCACCTATACACCACACACATGCAATTCATATAGAAAATAAGTGGGGATTCCTATTCCCTCAAGTCCAGGTTAAACCAAGCACTTACCTCCATTTCGTAGGTCACTCACTACTCAATTACTGTTTTTCCTCTAGAATCTTGTTCTAACTTGCTCGAATCTAATCATCATTAACTCAATATCATTAGTTAAGGCTAAAATAACTAACTTTATTGAAAATTATAATTTTTCCTAAGTTTTCTTATAAAAAGTAAAAACCAGACCCCGGGCCTGCTTGATCTAAACTCGGGGTTCGGACCAAATTACGTTTACCCATTCACCCACAAACCCAAATATAAAATTATTTTCGAAATACGACCTCAATTCGAGGTAAAAGTTTGATTTTTACAAAATTCCCTAATTCTACTCAAACCCTCAATGTTTAGCATGAATATTCTTAGTTTTTGATTTAAAAGTAATGAAAAACAATGAGGAATTGAAAGAGTAAAGTTTAGAATTAATTACCTATGACTTGGGGGTGATATTTGGTGATGCAATTAGTTCCTAGGTCTGTGAGGTTCGAAAATTTGAAAAAGAAGAACTCTGCTCGTTTTATATATATTTTTCTTTTAGCTATTCAGCCCCGTTTCTCCTGCGAAACGATCCCTAAACTCGATTTTTATATCTCCAATGGATTCCTTGTGAAATTCTAGTCAAGATAGGCTCTTGAGTCACTCAATTTGACTTTATAATTAAGGAGATATGTAGGTTTTAATATTTACAAATAGTGCAGATTTTTAATACGCCATCATTGACAATTTCGTAATTAATCTGAAAAATCTGGCAACCTTAGTAAAATGACCATAAAATCCTCATACGATGTCCAAATTTGATGATTCTTTTTGTTACGGGTCCGTCATTACGATACGGATCTAATACTTCATTCAAACCAGAAATCAGAGCTCATTTATTCAATATGATATCATTTATGCTTGAAGAAACGACGTCGAATCATATGAAAGAACGAGCACAAGACAAACCAAACCTATTTGAAACTCACCCGAGCCCTCGAGGCTCTAAACCAAACATCAAGCAAGTCTAAAAGCATCATAGAGACTTGCTCGTGCGATCAAATCATGAAAATAACATGTAAAACTATGAATTAAACCTCAAAACTCTTTATTTTTCTCAAGAATACTTAAAGTTCACTATTTATCAACTAGACGTCCGAATCACGTCAAATAAATTCCGATTCTCACCAAATTTCGCAGACAAGGCTTAAATATCATAACAAACCTGTAACGAGCTCTGAAACCAAAATACGTGCCCGATACCAATGGTTTCAAACGTTAATTCATTTCTTTATTTCATTAATAATTCAACAAAATAATTTCTTTCAAAAATTGATTTCGAAGGCTTGGGACCTCGAAATTCAATTCCGGGCATACGCGCAAGTCCCATATTTTACTCCGGACCTCCCGGGATCGTCGAAACACAGATAGTCCGTTTATTAAAAATGTTGACTCAAGTCAACTAAAACCAAATACTTAATTCTAAAAATTATTATTTCTTATATTTTCACATAAAAGCGTTTCGGTTTCATGCCCGGTCTGTGCACGCAAATCGAGATACTTAAAATTAAATTTTTTATGGCTGATAAGCCTAGAACGGAGTCTAAATTCTTAAAATGGCCCTTTGGGTCATCACAATCTCCACCTCTAAAACAAACGTTCGTCCTCGAATGGACATAGAAGATTACCTGAATTTGCAAACAAGTGTGATATATACTCTGCATGTCCGACTCGGACTCCCAAGTAGTTGCCTCAACGGGCTGGCCTCTCCACTGCACTCGAACTGAAGGATAACTCTTAGACCTCATTTGACGAACCTGCCGGTCTAAAATGGCTACCGGCTCCTCCTCAAAAGTCAAGTCTTTGTCCAATTGGACAGAGCTAAAATCTAACAAGTGGGACGGGTAACCATGATATTTCTGGAGCATAGATACATGGAATACCGGATGAACTGAGGATAAACCTTGAGGCAACGCAAGTCTATAAGCTACCTCCCCCACCTTATCAAGAATCTCAAACGGCCCGATATACCTAGGGATCAACTTGCCCTTATTCCCAAACCCCATAACACCCTTCATGGGTGATACCCGAAGCAATACTCTATCTCCAACCATGAATGCCACATCACGAACCTTACGATTGGCATGACTCATTTTCCTAGACTGAGCTACACGAAGTCTCTCCTGAATGATCTTTACCTTATCTAAGGCCTCCAAAACTAAATATGTACCCAATAACCGAGCCTCTCCCGGCTCAAACCATCCAACTCGCGATCTGCATCGTCTACCACATAACGCCTCATAAGGAGCCATCTGAATGCTCAACTGATAACTATTATTATAAGCAGACTCCGCTAACGACAAGAACTGATCCCACGAAACTCCAAAGTCAATAACACAAGTGCGGATCATATCCTCCAAAATCTGAATGGTACGCTCGAACTGCCCGTCAGTTTGAGGATGAAATGATGTGCTCAACTCCACTCGGGCACCCAACGCACGCTGAACTGCCCTCAAAAAGTGCAAAGTAAATTGCGTACCTCGATCTGAAATGATAGACACGGGCACACCGTGAAGCCGAACAATCTCCCAAATATATATAACTCAGCCAACCGCTCCGAAGTATAAGTACTTGCCACGGGAATGAAATGTGCTAATTTGGTCAGCCTATCCACAATATCCAAAACTGCGTCAAACTTCCTCTGAGTCTGTGGGAGCCCAACAACGAAGTCCATAGTGATACGTTCTCACTCTCACTCAGGAATCTCTATTTGTTGTAGCAAACCACCAGGTCTCTGATGTTCATACTTTACCTGCTGACAATTTAAGCAACGAGCCACATACGCCACAATGTCCTTTTTCATCCTTCTCCACCAATAATGTTGCCTCAAATCTTGGTACATTTTAGCTGCCCCTGGTTGAATGGAATACTTAGAACTATGAGCCTCCTCAAGGATCAACTCACGAAGGCCATCAACATTAGGCACACATAACCGACCTTGTATCCTCAAAACACCATCATCTCCAACTATAACCTGCTTGGCATCACCGTGCCGAACTATGTCCCTAAGAACATCCAAATGTGGGTCACCATCCTGCCGCTTCCGGATATGCTTGATTAGAGAATACCGAGCGACTGTACGAGCTAGAACATTGCCGGGGTAAATATCCAACCTCACGAACTGATTAGCCAATGTCTGAATGTTTGAAGCTAACGGCCTCTCACCAACTGGAATATACACAAGGATGCCCATACTCACCGCCTCTATTTTCTTAATAGTTGTTCATAGCAAATTATGGAATTATCAACAGCTTCACATTAACAATAATCCTCTTTCAACCTTCACAATACTAATGACGAGGTGTGATTCATGAAGACCTCATACTTATATGCCCGACTTAACATGTCTCATTTAACGCCACATGGGAGGCACATACCTCGCAGGTCAAAGTTCAATAATTCTGACATGGATTTGGCAAATTATATACAGTTAATTATTTAGTTTATTTCTTTCTTTATTTATTTAATTATTATTAGTCTTACTTTTATTATTTATTATTATGATCATTATCATTATTTTATACATAAATTGTTGAATAAGCCTAACAGGCATGACTCACTACCAGTACTATAGTAAAGTTTTAATTCACAAGGGAGACTTAAAACACAAGAATTTCCATCACAAGGACCTTGTCCCTACATAACTTCCACCGCGGCTCGTAGCCCGATTTTAACATACCAAATCATATCAAAATGCGAGGATCTCTCACTCAATTCTGAATCACAAGTAATATGCACACCGCCAATCGAAACATTCCATTTTCTTCTTTCAAATATTTTCCGTTAAACAAAATTACAACACGTAATGATAGACATAGTTATCTCCATAGAATTTCTCAATACTAGTGTTCACACAAGTAGATTTTTGAGTTACGAAGCTCACCCGAGAGTAGAGCATATTCAAAGAATTTTATTAGCTACGCATAACCGTATTAAGTTCAGGAAATCATCACTTTATAATAATTAGAGATTGTTCTTGTAATGACACCATTTGATATAACGACCTCAGCCATACCAAAGAAAATATATCAATAGGCTGGGTCCCACCTCTAGGAATCTGACCTCCACCTTCGACATGTAAGTTGATTTGTAACTGCAATGGGGCACAAAGCCTGAGTGTTCTGATGAAATATGACTCTCCCAAGTCTAGGAAAATTTCTATCACTAGCCGAAATGAAGTATCAACCTGCCCTGAGTCGTCCAAAAGTTTACAATCATATTTGAGTCCTTTAATGAGTATGAGGACTCGCCCTCTGGCTATATGAACCAACGTAAGAGTATGACGGGCTAACGTATCGAACTTGATGACATATTCTGACACCGTCATATGACCTGACGCAACCGTTCAAACCTTATGCGCCACGCAAAATGGAAATTTCGAGAAACAAACTCTTTCAAAAGTGTTTATGAGAACTGAGTCAAGTAATTGATGTTGCATTGGTACCCTCTTCGTAGGCTTGTCACAAACACCGGCGGCCAATTTCTTCTTTCACTATGCTAACTGAACACTGCTGAGCTACCCCACTTATTCATGTACCCTTCATAATTACTTGGGGTAACTCTTATCCTTATTGATGCACAATGACCCCAAAGGTAAAGCTCTATACAGATAAACCTTGGCACGAACCGTATAGTCTAGAAGCTTGTCAACAACTGTACTCCCTCTAGAGCACCCCAAAATCTGCAACCGTGACTTCAACGCTGAGTAACCCTTCTGTAGATTTAAAGTTGGCTATATGACTCCTTTGGTACTGAGGTATAGGTTTATTAAGGAGGCAGACATACCGCAAGTCCCAACTTTATCTCTTGCAAAATCTTAGGCTTTATACATTCCAAGACAAAACCGATATAATACATGACCCCGCAATCTATTCCTTAACGGTGGGTTTCCCCACTTGGCACGAAGTCATAGGTCACAATGTCTGATAATACACAATGTTAAACTTAGCAGCTCATATGAATCAACCTTGTTGCTTTCAACTATTCCCTTGTTATACAATACTGAAGTAGCTATAAATCCTTCTGGGATATGGGCTAGTCCAACATGTACCGACTGAGTTAGAACCTCCGCGTCTAGATCCATTTGAGACTGTACAATAGGTATTGATGTTCGAGCTTTAGTTTGAGCTCTATTTTTGTCTCTTCCCCTAATTGTACCTGTCATTGGGGCTTCACTTTTTGTCCGGTTGTAAATGCTTTGCGTGTTGTCGAGATTAGTGAGAGGACAAGAGTAGGAAAGTTCAATCATCAATGGTAGAATAAATTTGCACAATGGAGTAGAATAGAAGTAAAATTGTTCCTAACTTCATAGCCTCTGAGAGATAAGTACAAACGTCTCCGTACCGATCATTCAGACTCTACCAAGTTTGTTCGTGAATTGTGAGACCTAAGAAACCTAGTGCTCCGATACCAACTTGTCACGACCCAAATTCCCAACCTTAGGGATCGTGATGGCGCCTAACACCACACTTGCTAGGCAAGCCAATGTTAGACTTAGATTAGCTATTTACCTTTGATTATCCATATAAACATAATAAACAATTATAAAATAAACTTAAGTTACTGAATTTCAATGAATAATTCCAAACATAAAATAATAAACACTTAAATAAATCGAGCCACGAACTAATTATATAAGTAACTCTAGAACTACCCCAGGGTCTGGAGTCACAATTCACGAACTACTAAAGAATACTACAAATAATGGGTTGAAAGAAATAGTGTAACTGTTCTGAATATAATAAAACAGTTTTATAAAAATAGGAGAAGACACTCGGGATCTGCGAACGCCGGCACATATACCTCGTGTCTCCGAATAAATGAATAGCCGCTCTAAATATCTCTATTGTTAGTCGATACCTGGATCTGCACAAAAGAGTGCAGAGTATAGTACCAGTACAACCGACCCCATGTACTGAGTAAGTGCCGAGCCTAACCTCGACGAAGTAATGATGAGGCTACGGCGGGGCATTAACAACATATAAATTGTGACAATAATATATACAATAACGTAACAAAACAATTCTACACAAACAAGAAAAATATAACTGAGACAATAAATGTAACGCAAGAAGAAAATCTAAACAAATAATTAAGTACTGCAACAACAATAAAATAACTCAGCCGCCTTTTGTAGGCCTCAGCTATAACAACCTCTCAAATGATTTCCAAGTTTCCAAACATTAACTTTAAATAAAGTTAGTGCCAAAAATATAAACAATAGTAAAATAAACATTTAAGCTTTTCAAATCTTTATTTTCTTTGAAATTCAGTAAAAATATAAATGTCCTCCCTTATTGCTCCTTGTTGCGGCGTGCAACACGCTCCCACCTGTTCACCCTTATTGCTCGTCCCTAAATATATCACTCTTATTACTCATGTTGCGGCGTGCAACCCAATCCCACCTGTCCACTCTTATCACTTCTTGTTGCGGCGTGCAACCCGCTCCCACCAAACAATCATATCTCTTTATTTAATGAAAAGATTTCACAATTTAAGTCAAAACCTTTCACAATATTTATGTCTCAACAATCGTAAAAAGAACAAGTTTCACTTCAAATAATAATAATAGCAGAATATAAAATAATGACAATAAAGCAATGAGTGTTCCAGCCTTTATTTTATAAACAGTAAAACATGAATATTCTCTCTTTTTGCTCCTTGTTGCGGCATGCAACCCGATCCCACATGTCCACCCTTATTGGTCCTCCCTATATATATATATCACCCTTATTTCTCATATTGCGGCATGCAACCCGATCCCACATGTCCACCCTTATTACTCCTTGTTGCGGCGTGCAACCCGCTCTCACCATACATATCCTATCTCTTTATTTACAAAACAAATTCACAATTCAGGCCAATCCTTTCACAATACTTTTGCCTCCACAATTATAAACAAGAACTGTATTTTCTCACAAACTTCATCTATATCATCTCAAAAATGAAACAAACAGAAATATAAATATATATACATATATATATCATAAAGAAATGCCAAGCTGCTCAACCTTTTTGTACCACAAGGGAACCAAATAAACAACCAATACTATTCCAAAATAACGACAACAATATTTAACAACAAATTAACAAGGCCAAGTATTCATAGAAACAATAATGAACATAGAACAATTAAGACAGGAATCAATTAAGTTGAAAACGGGGAAGGGACCATGTTTAACAAACAATTTGGTGGTGCATAGATACTCGTCACCTCACCTATAAACCACACACATGCAATTCACATATCAAATAAGTGGAGATTCATATTCCCTCAAGTTAAGGTTACACCAAGCACTTACCTCAATTTCGTAGGCCACTCACTGCTCAATTACTACTTATTCTCTAGAATCTTGTTCAAACTGCTCGAATCTAATCATAATTAACTCAATATCATCAATTAAGGCTAAAGGAACTAACTTTATTGAAAATTATAATTTTTCCTAAGTTTTCTTAAAAAAAGTGAAAACCCGACCCCGGGCCTACTTGGTCTAAACTCGGGGTTCGAACCAAATTACGTTTACCCGTTCACCCACGAACCCAAATATACAAGTAGTTTCGAAATGTGACCTCAATTCGAGGTAAAATTTTGATTTTTACAAAATTCCCTAATTCTACTCAAACCCTCAATTTTTACCATGAAAATTCTTAGTTTTTTATTTTAAAGTGATGAAAAATAATGAGTAATTGAAAGGGTAAAGTTTAGAATTGATTACCTATGACTTGGGGATGATATTTGGTGCATAAATTCATTCCTAGGGTTGTGGGGTTCGAAAATTTGAAAAAGAAGAACTCTTCCCGTTTTATATATATTTTTCTGTCAGTTATTCAGCCTTGTTTCTCCTATCAAACGATCCCTAAACTTGATTTTTATGTCTCCAATGGATGCTTTGTGAACTTCTAGTCGAGTTAGGCTTTTGAATCACTCAATTTGACCATATAATGAAAGAGAGATGTAGGTTTTAATATTAGAAAATAGTACAGATTTTTAATACGCCGTCAGTGGCACTTTCGTAATTAACCTGACAAATCTGGCAACCTTAGTAAAATAACCATAAAATCCTTATACGATGTCCAAATTCGATGATTCTTTTTACTACGGGTCCGTAATTACGATACGGATCTAATACTTCATTCAAAACAGAAATCAGAGCTCATTTGTTTCATATGATATCATTTATTCTTGAAGAAACGACGTCGAAGCATAAGAAAGAACGAGCGCAACACAACCCAAACCTATTTGAAACTCACCCGAACCCTTGGGGCTCTAAACCATACATCTACGCAAGTCTAAAAACATCATACGGACTTGCTCGTGTGATCAAATCATGAAAATAACGTGTAAAATTATGAATTAAACCTCAAAACTCAGTGAGTTTCTCAAGAACACTTAAAGTTCACTATTTATCAACCCGACGTCCGAATCACGTCAAATAAATTCTGATTCTCACCAAATTTCACAAACAAGGCTTAAATATCATAACAAATCTCTATCGAGCTACGAAACCAAAATACGGGCCCGATACCAATGGTTTCAAACGTTAATTCATTTCTTTATTTCATTAATAATTCAGCAAAATAATTTCTTTCAAAAATTGATTTCGAAGGCTTGGGACCTCCGAATTCAATTTCGGGCATACGCCCAAGTCCCATATTTTACTGCGGACCGCCCGGGATTGTCGAAACATAGATCCGAGTCCGTTTACTCAAAATGTTGACTCAAGTCAACTAAAACAAAATTATTAATTCTAAAAATTATTATATCTTATATTTTCACATAAAATCTTTCCGGTTTCACGCCGGACTGTGCATGTAAATCGAGGTAGTTAAAATTAATATTTTTATGGATATAAACCTAGAACGGAGTCTAAATTCTTAAAATGACCCCTTGGGTCATCACATCTTGGCTTCTCATAATGACCTTTGGCAAATTTCTTGATGCATTATCACATTTGTGTATGTCGTGTGTAAGTTGCTATGGCTCGTAACAGTGCCACCAAAGGAACAGGGGTGGGAAAGGCATCCAAAACTGCTCCCCCTCCCAAGAAAACGCAATCAATGTGAAGGATTATCTAGGCAAGCTAAAGGGAAACAAGTTGCCGACGGAAAGTGAAGGCCTTAGAAAAGAATTTCTCGGATGTACTTGGCCGGTTGCGAGCACTGAACATGGAAAAATTCTAAAAAAGCCCTGGCCATGAAAATTTGAGCATGGTTCGAGAACTGTATGCTAATTGGAATGCGGACTTGCTCAGGTCACATATACGTGGAAAAGACGTTCCACTGAATAAGCGGGACTCATGTGAATTTTTAATAATTGAGTACTCCGACTACACGTCGATAAGTCACACTCTTTGTGGCGTCAATTCAAATGCCAAGTGGAACAAATTTAAAGGCGATATCCATATTGATATGGTTCACTCTGATTTCAACAAGACACCTAAAGTGTGACAGAATTTTGTGCTGGCCCGACCCATGTCACTTGAAACAACAGAGAATGCACTCGAGCTCAAATGTGCGTGAATGTTTTTTATGACTGGGAGACCTATAAATATGGGTGAGATCATGCTCGGGGAGATGGCCCGCACCAGCTTTGGGAAAGAGATAAAGAGGTTCTTCTTTGGAAACCTCCTGATCATTTCGGGAGGAATTTCGTCCGGGACCGTCGTTCCTGCGGTCCGCGTTGTATGGATGATATCGATCATTGTCCGATCGAGGTTCCCTATCGATGTCTCTCTGGTTTCTTCCTGTTGTCCTATTCGGATATATGGAACCGAAAGTAGTTCCCAATTGGTCATCCTCGAGCCTCGTCTTTGATTTAATGATTATGTAGATCAGCCCAGGTCACCGCCATATATTCAATCAAGTTTTGCTTCAATTGATGTGATGCTATAAAACTTTGTTCATTCAACCCTTAAGTGAAGGCTTGAATAGCCCAATCATCTGTGACCGGTGGCAACTCCAAGCGTTCCATTTGGAACCGAGACACGAATTGCCTAAGCATTTCATTATCCTTCTGTTTTACTTTGAAAAGGTTTGGTTTCCTCGTCGCAATCTTTATGGCCCCAGCATGTGCCTTTACTAAAGAATTCCTAAACAAGGGGAATGAATCAATGGAATTTGGTGGTAGATTATGGTACCAAATCATTTCCCCCTTCGATAGAGTATCCCCGAACTTCTTCAATAGAAAAGACTCGCTCTCATCATCTTCCAAATTGTTACCTTTAATGGAGTATGTATAGGACGTGACATGCACGTAGAGATCGATGGTCCCATTGTACTTAGGGATTTTTGGCTTACGAAATTCCTAAGGAATAAGCTTCGGAGCCGCACTTGAAGGAAATGACTTATGTACAAATTTCTTTGAATCCATCCCTTTCAAAATTGGCTTGGTATCTGATCAACCCAGGAATTGTACGTTTATACTTTTTTATCAATTGCCTCAATTTTCTTATCTCCAAATTCAATTCGTTTGATGAGCTCTTCGAGCATCTTCATTATAGTAGGGCCAGTCCCCAATTCACTGACATTTTATCTTTTTGGTACTGGCTCGATCCGCCGGGCGGCTTCCAGTTAAGCCTCACTCTGCTTTCGATGCACATTTTGTACCTGTGCAATAGCGGCTTGTGGAGCCTGTAGCATCTCGAATATCACTTGGAGACTAACTCCTCCATCTCTTTCGCCCCGTGTACCTCGACCACCGTATCGGCCTTCTCTGCATACACACCCTTCGGGATCCGTGCCCAAATTCACATTTAGAGCGATATATGAACTAACGTCGACTGAATTGGCGATCGGCGTTTCCTCGCAATCAGCTTGTGGTACCTCGACCCCTCGAGAAACTACATAGTCATTTTCCCTGTGAAATCTGAGGCCATTATCACCATGTGTGGTGTTGTTTGTGAGTTTGACATATTTTAACCTGAAAACAAAAATACTTGACAAGAACAATTGTAAAGTAGTGTTTTTTATCGGAATCAGTATTGAATAATCACTATTATCCTAAGCCTCACTGTGGACGCTAAACTGTTTACCCCAAAATTTGGATAACAATTAAACTTATATTGTGGTTTTAAGGATATGTGATTTAACCCAATACCAATTGATATGCGTAGGTAAATGGCAGAACTAAACTAGAATTAAAGAAAGCCAATATTCAAACAGAGCTTCAGCCTCGAGTCTAGATGCCCTCGAACTGATAAGTGGAAGATCAGTAAAGATGGAATATATTGATGAACAAGAACACAAGTGAGAAGTGATGAGTTGTATTGTTTTGGTCTTAGTGAATAATGTGATTACAAATGATTGGAACTCCTCGTTATATAGTAGAGGAATCCTAATTATGGTATATCTCCAATTACATAAGGAAATCGTATAATCAGCTAATCAACTGCTTCTAATCTGATCTGTTCCGAGATTCGCGCCACGATCCTCGACCAATCACGGATATTGCATTCTTCTGTTACTAAGCTATCCCCGATGTTACTCGAAGTCTATCTCCCTTGGATTCGGTTGATACATACCTTAATCTCGAATGAGACATCTATCTCAAACTCAATGTCTCAGCTCTTCGATGCAATGTCTCAGTCTCGATTAAATAGTAAAATCGGGTGGCCCCGATTTCTACCATATATAGAAATTTATGTCATAATTCTATAATAAAATTTACAAGGAATTGCCTTAGATATTTTATTAACATCTTTTTTTTTTCTCTAATTTCTATAAAAATAAATTTAAAAAAAGTATCTGTTGAGCCCACTTTGCCCGCGAGCCAAAACCGTTTAGCCCGGGACCATTAGTTCGTGAGCCCGGTTCCGAACTGGTTCCTACAAAAAGACCACCGATATCAGGACCACTTGGCCCATTTATATTAGGACCGGCCCACTTAGCCCACTTAAGCATGAGACCTGCCCACTTGCCACCCTTAACCGAGTGTATGGGTTCAGTTGTACTCATACTACACTTCTGCACCTTGCGTGCGGGTCTTGATGTTGCTTACCCGTGGAAGATGAAGCCTTGCATTGAAGATGTACCCGCATTCCAGATTCGAGCTACCTCTTGTTCATGCTAGTTTATGATTTCAAATTTTGTTTATGTAAATTTCAAACAGAAATTGTATTTATTTTTCATATTAGCTTTGTAAATCTAGATCATAGTAGCTCATGGCTTGTACTACCAGTCTTTGAGAGATTGTATAGAATTCAGTCATTTTATTCCTCGTTATTAATAATTTATCAATTGAATTACCGTGTTCAGAACATTTTCTTCTAAATGTTTCTTTAGTATATAATTGTATTTATTCCAAACTAAGAACTACTTATAGCTTGACAAACTACAGATGATACTTCGAACAGACGTAATGTTCAGAATATCACCAAATTTTATTATGATGCATATTAATCATTGCTTCCTCTATTTAAATTTAGATGGCATACTTTATTTATTAGTTAGTTCCAAAGAGAATGATATATCTCTACAATTGTGTTTACCTTGAAAATGATAATTACAATTTAATTTGATGTGTGGTTCTAAAAATATGTGATTTAATTTAACACTAGTTGTTTAAGAAATAGATGCTAGGTATGAGTAAGGGAAATGAGATAAGAGTAAAAGGGAACAGAGATAGGAAAACCAGACTGCCTTAAATCGGGCCTCGAGTTGGCCAAGATAGGACCTTGAGGTCGAGGCTCCACATTAACAGTGGATGATTGATGAAGTTGTAACAGTTCTATGAGCCTAGAAGACGGCTATTTATGATCAATGATGAGTAATAAATGCAGAACAATAAATGAAACACAATAAATGTAAGCAATAAATCAAAGGGATCAACAGTAGAAAATGTTTAAGTTAAAGAGCAAAGAATGTTCTTGTATTCAATATCATGTGTGCAAGAAATGATAAGGTTCCCCTTTATATAGGAGGAGAAATCCCAACATAGTACATATGCATTTATTACAAAGATACACAGCTAGTACAGCTATTTAAAGTCATGGTACAGACTTGTACTATTCTTATAGACTTGGTCAGCTCTAACCACGTGCTCTTTTGGAATTCCCGCTTGTCTACGATAGTCACCAATTTGCATTTCCTCGAGGTCGATCGTAGGCAACCCTCGTGGTCGATCTACGAACTATATCTCGAGCATTCCGAAGACGGGCAGTGAAGTGTCGTAATAGTCATAAAATCGGACTCACCGATTCAGTCGTACATAGATAGTCCCCACGTTTCTTAGAGTGAAGCGATAAGAAATGGTCTTGAATTCTTTCCCCTCCAATGGTCTCATCATGATGTCAGCCCTGTTAGAGAATTAAATGCCATGACTCAAAAGTTGCGTATTGGTCGTTGTCAGCACGATTATCGAGAAACCCTCAAACTACTACCGGTTCAACCCTTCCGCTTCTCAAACGTTGCCCACATGTCTTCTGTAAATACCCAAATGTTTTCCATTCATACCTTTACAATCCTCTTCAAGTTTTTAGAGCAGAGTTCATCATCTTCTGCATTCATCTTTCCTTTGTGCTTTCTTCTTCATCTTCATTCACAAAAGCTTTGTTACAGTTATGGCAAAGACTTCTAAAACGGTACCCTAGAAAGAGGGCACCATTCCTTCTTCACGCCCGTCCAAGTGCAAAAAAAAAACACCGCCAAGCATTGAGCAATGCATCCCTGGTCATTTTGACATAATTTCTGATCTTTCCATTGATAGACCTCCTTCCACACCAGGACGATGTGAGCCTATGTCACGATATATCAGTGTAATATCCAAAGTGGAGAGGGTAAAAACAGACAGCCGCTGGGGGTAGGCAGTTCAAATAGAAATCCCCACAGTTGAGGAAAGCATAGTAACTTACAAAGATAGCTTACTTAGCGTATACACATACCCCTTCACCGTAGGTCCCGTGGATTATTCTTCTCCACTGATATACCCGGTGATTATTGATTTTTGCCACCAGTACCGAGTGATGCTCGGTCAGATATACCCTTCACTTTGGAGGATTGTGTATATGCTCCGATATTTCTCCAATCGGATCGAGGGGATGACTTTCACCCTCGACCACTGAATAAGATTGTATAGCCCTGTCTCTTTCGAGGGGGTTTAATTAAGCTTCAGCATCGTTCTGCGAAGTCATTTTTTGCATGCATCGCTGAAGACAAGGACTGGGGGTGGATGAGCCGGTTCGTTAGGATAAGAACCTCGGACATCATCCCTGCCGAGAGGATGAAATTCCCGAAGGAATGGATATGGCGCGTAAGTATCACTATATCGAATATTTTTTATTGTCCCTTCTTCTTCTTCTGAATTGATTTCTTTTGATTATGCAGCCACCGTTTGTTTCCCCGGTGCGGTTCAGAACCTGCCGGGGTGGATTAAGCAAATAGATTTTGCCTTACCTTACAACAAGCAATCTTGGCATGATTTGGCCAAGACGCGGTGGCAGGCCAATAACCATGGTAAGCCCTCCTTGATTTTGTTGCCGGATTATAAGTACTCTTTGTAGCAGTAAATTTGACATACAATGCCCATGCACGCCTCGGGGAAGGATTTTCGATGAGACCCCCCCTCTCGGTGAAGAGGGAACTTCAAAACCCGACAAGGGTAAGAAAAGGAAGAAGGAGACATCGGTTGAGTCTCCAAAATCAAAGAAGACCAAGGCCCGCAAACCAAAGACCGATGCCACGGTCTTAACCTCGGCTGTTGCGGCGAGTCTACATGCCGCAGATGAAGACGATAATGACGATGAACGCCCTTTGGTACTAAGGGTAAGACGGAGTGTTGATGCTCCAAAAACTGTTGGGTAGGGGGCCTTAGAATTGTCGGTGGCTGATTTGGACCATCCTCGATCGCAGGAGATCATCGGGAATGTTCGGGTGCGCTCCCTGAGCCTCAAATGGGAGGTGGTATAGTCCGCGCCGGTGAATTTTCAGCTGGCGAGTTTGGAGGTCCTGAATCTGAAACGTTTCGGGGCCAAGCAGAAACTCTGATAGAGATCGACGCCGTGGGCGGCTTTGATATGGGCCCTTCATTTTCCCCATGGGAAATAAGGGATGCGCAGGACAAGGGCGTTGCTGATGTGGGGGCCTCTCAAGGAGAGGACGACACATTCAAAGATTACTTCGTCATCCTCGAGGAAGATACTGAACTTGAAGCCCCTGTCACCATCGAGGAGGCTGTAAAGCTCCAGAAGCAGGTAATCCCCTTCAACACATCGCTTGCGCTTCGAATTTCTATCTTTGTTTTTCTAACTTCTTTCCTTCATACTCTAGGTCAAGAATATGTACGACCATGCCTTTGTAAGCTTCAAGATGAGCTTTCTTGGCGTGAAGAGGAGCTTGAGAAGCTCACAACGGAGCTGAATGCATCGAAGACTTCCTCGGCCTGAAAGGATGAGGAGCTGACAGATCTTTGGACCAGCCTGGAAGGAGTGCATCAAGAAAGGGCTAGCTTTGCCGAGAAGGTAATATCACACTCGTGTGCTCATTCTATTATTTCCATAAGTTGACATTTACTAACGTGATTTGCTTTTGCAGATCGAGCAAAAGAATGCTCTGGTGGGGCAACTCCGGGAAGAGGCTGTAATCAAAGATAGGGAGATCCTTGAGCTGAAGGAGCAGATTGGGGCCATAGCATCGGAGAGGGACCTCTTTCGGAAGAGTTGACCTCAACCCAAGACCTTCTTCGGAGTTTCCATGAGGAGGTCATTTCACTATCTGCGGCTAAGTCTGAGGCCAATGAGCACGTAACCTCATATAAAGAGATGTTGTTGCCACCAATAATCGGGCTAGGGAGATATCTGAAAAGGATGAGCTGAAGCTGGTTCGGGATATTGCCCATGTTCGTTCCCAAGCCTGGAGGCAAGCGCTCGAAGAGGCAAGTGCCAAGTGGTGTCGATCTTTCTGCGGAGATCGAGAAAGCCATGGCCTTGGAAGAAGAATCGGCACTTTCATCTTCTTCAAACGATAGCTCCGGTAGTGATTCGGATAGCAGCGAGGGCGAGGAGTAGATTCTCCCCCTGTTTTTGCTTTTTCTTTTCTTCCTTTTTGTGCATCGGCTCCTCGGAGGAGCTTTGTAATGATACCTCTGTAAATATATTTTTGGGAATACAAAAGGATTTTTTGCTTAAAGTCTTTTATTTTCGATGCAAAAACAATCTCCTGGAATTCGATGTAGGCTCTTTAGAGCCCATTTTTGAAAAATAAAGCCCTTGAGATCGGGTACCATCTCGGGCTAGATCGATATGCGGATCTTGATAGCTCCTTTTGGAGCCTAAACTTGTAATAACAGAGATCTTCGAGATCGGGTACCATCTCGAGGTTGGATTGATAGTTCCTTTAGAACCTATATTTGTAGTAACCAGGGTTCTCGAGATCAGGTACCATCTCGAGGTTAGTCAGATATTGGTGGCTCCTTAGAGCCCATAGGTATAATAACAGAGACCATCGAAATCGGGCACGGTCTCGAGGAATAATTAATAGCTCTTCTAGAGCTCATCCTTGTAGTAATAGAGGTCCTCGAGATTGGGTACCATCTCGAGCTAGATGGATAGCTCCCTTTTTGGTATCTATTTCGGTAGTGGCAGAGATCTTCGAGATCGGGCACCATCTCGAGGCAAAATTAATATCGATAGATCCTTAGACATCATAGTTATAATAACGGAGACCCTCGAGATCAAGCATGGTCTCAAGGGAAAATTAATAGCTCTTCTAGATCTCATCCTTGTAGTAGTAGAGGTCCTCGAGATTGGGTACCATATCAAGCTACATGGATAGCTCCCTTTTTGGAATCTATTTCTGTAGTGGTAGAGATATTCGAGATCGGGCACCATCTCGAGGCTAAGTTAATATCCATAGATCCTTAGAGCCCATAATTATAGTGACATAGATCCTCGAGATCGGGTACCTTCTCGAGGTTAGGTTGATCGCCCTTTTAGATCTCATACTTGTGACAATAAGGATCCTCGAGATCGGGTGCCATATCGATTCTAGGTCGATATTGATGGCTCCTCAGAGCTCATAATTTTAGTAATAATAGAGATCCTCTAGATCGGGTACCATCTCGAGGCTAGGTTGACATTAGGATCTCGGTAACTCCTTAGAGACCATACTTGTTGTAATAGAGATCCTCGAGATTGGGTACAATCTCGAGGCTAGATTGATGTGGGATCTCGATCCTTGAACATCGCATGGAAGCATCGTTTATGTGACATGACCATCAATTGACCAGGGCGGTCCCAACGGTACACTTCCCCAAAAGTGGTAATGGCCTGGTAAGAATTAATTGGCCTCTAAAGTAGGCGAACGGTCGCCGCTTGCTCTTTCTATGAAATCGCTTTCTTCCCATTTGGAGGCTTTGCCATTTTATGTTGTTATCTTTTCATAAGGAGTTTTCTCTCTCGCACCAATTCTTTTAACATTTTAGTTCAAAATTTCCGCTTTAGCTTTCACCTTCTTGTGCCAAAGTAGTTATGGCTGCCATGTCAAAACCCGCTCATCAGGAAGAGGGCAGCTCAGCCTATGCTTCCTGCCTGGTCGGTGGTACACCGTCAGCATCGGGTGAGCTAACTTCGAGCTGCTTTGTCTCGAGGAGGGACTTTATGTCGAGGTCCATCCCATCAATAGGGGAGAAACACCTCGATGCAGTGAGGAGAGACTGCGGATGGGGAGAGAACGTGGCACTGCAAGTACCTTCCCTGGAGGAGAACATCAAGGCTCATGTAGAGGGGTTTTTAAACATATACACGTACCCCTTTACGTTGGGCCCCCTTCACAGAGTCGTTCTCGAATTTTGTTGAAGATACCGGGTCACCCTGGCACAGGTTCACCCATTATTTAGGAGGATAGTATTGATGACAAGGTTTTTTGCGAACAATGTCAAGCTCGAGTTAACCCCCAGCCATCTCATCAAATTGTATTGGCTCTTACAGTGTCGAGGCCTGATTACTTTACAACGCCGATCCACCAGGACTTCTACTGCCAATATTGACGAAGACGGGGACCGAGGGTGGATGAGTCAATTTGTCCGAGTGCGAACAGTCGATATCATCCCCGCAAAAATCTTACCATTTCCTGAGAAATGGAATTTCACACGTAAGTGGCACACTTGCATTTTTATCAGTTTTGTTCATAGTGGAGGCTGACTCCTTAATAAAGTTTTCTTTCTTTTCATGTAGCGGTCCCGTGGTCACCATACGAAGTCCCTGACTTGGCAAATTGGGCTCGAAAACTGACAGCTTGCTCATCTTATGATGAGCGTAAGTGGCGAGACCTATCAAAGTCTAGATGGGAGGCCAAACTCCATGGCAAGTGCCGTTAGGCTCTTTCTTTTAAGGGTAAACTTTTCTTTTTTAACAACTTCTTTTTTGCAGGTGTTGGAGATTTCTCCGATATGAGGTCGTTCCCTCTTGGGGAGGAGGAAAGTTCATCGGCTTCGGAGGCGAAGAATGATAATAAGTGGAAGGAACCATCGGTGGGCGAGGAAATCATTGTGGAGCAAGGTCTGCCCAGAGGCATAAAGGAGATGAAGTTGAACCTGTCAAGCCCGAGATGTCTAGTCTCACGAGAGCAGTTCCTCTTTTGCCATCGTCTTCTTTCCCCGTCGAAGTTACTTCGAGGTATGCTCGAGTTCAGGGGCCGCCTAAACGGAGTAGAGTCCCGAATGATTATATCCCTTCTCGAGGTGGTTCAATTGGGGCTGAACAGACCAGACTAGAAAATGCTCGTTCAGTCTTCGAGGAAGCACAACGGTTCTGTTCTTCGGTAAGCTTTGATGATCTCTGTGATTTCGTTATCTCCGTGTTTCTATCTTTCAACTGAAGCTTCATTTTTCACAGGCTTTTGACAAGCTCAAGTCCGAGTTGCTCCGTTGAGAGGCTCGATTGCGAAAAGCCTTGGATGGGGAGAAATCCCTCGAGCTTCTTTGCGATAAAAGAGCAAAGAAATTGATGTACCTTCGGTACGAGGTGAGTCAAAGCCAAGACTACGAAGGCCTCCTCGAGAGACAGGTAACCTTTGTTTCGATGATATGCATGAATCTTCTCCTGTCTTCGGAGGCTAATATTCTGATATTTCAGCTGCAGAGAAAGACAGAGGATCTGGAACGCCTTTCGGGAAAATTTGGTCGGGTCGAGTATGAGTGCAATTGGCTAAGGGCTCAGGTCGATGCCACGTTGCGACCAAGAAGAATGCTTTGGCCAAGGTTTCTTCCCTCGAGGTGCAACTCCGAAATGCTCGTGAAAGTGACTTGGTCCAGACGAGCGGGATTCCAAGGTTCGAGTCTGACCTTTTAAACATGAAAGTTGAGGTCGTGGATGCCCGAGCTAAAGCCAACAAGAAAGTGGTCGTGTATTTAAAAGATGTTGTTGATGCTCGTGCCAAGCTGAGAGGGGCTTCTTACCGAGAGAGCAGAAGCAATGAATATGCCCGATGCAAATCCCGAAGGCAAACACTCGAGGAGATCCACACTAGGGTATTCGATCTCTGGGAAGATATTGAGCAGTCCAAAGCGGATGAATACGACGCCAAATTCCTTCCATCCGATTCCGAAGACAATGAGGAAGGGGCCGACTGAGCCGCAATTCGCGAGGGGAGGGAGGTAGACTAGGCTTTTTCTTTTTGTTTTCATATATAGGGCTCTTAGAGAGCATTGTAAATAAATCCTTGCAATATTATTCATATATATATATAAAGGGAACCTTTGGGTTTTTCTCATTCCATTAATTTCTTTTGATATTTGTCAATGATTAGCTAGATGAATTGGACTTCGAGATGAATCCCTTAGGTTCACAAATTGGCCCTGAGGCTCATTAGGCTGGCGTTTAATCTCTTACACATGGGGTCGATATGACCTTTAATCGGTCTGTAGGCTTTTTGATGTTGGCATGTAGGCTCCTATTTATTGGCCCTTAGGCGTTATTTAGTTAACCGTTTAGGGCTCAGTCCTCGAGTCGGGTCTCGACTCGAGCTCATCGACCCTTAGGATTTTGAGTTGGCCCTAAGTCTGCTTAAGCTGGCTCATAGGCTTATATGTGTTGGGTCGGTGTGACCTTTAATTGGCCCTGAGCACTTTTGAGCTGGCCCGTAGGCTCTTACGCATTGGGTTGGTATGACCTTTAGTGTGGCTATATTTTTCCCTCGTTAAAGACTTTTTGAAGTTTTTGTGTTCGTCTGACTCTTCGACGGCTCAATAAGAACCTCGATTGTGAGTCGTTATGTGACGATAAATGAGCACCTCGGGAGGTTTTTCTCTATGGCTGAATTGTTTCAAAACATTTTCATTGTTTGGTGCTGACATGAACATGATTGAAGCTCTTTTCTTTATGCCGAGGGTAGCATGTTCTTTTATGGCGACAGTCAGGCATCCCCGAGTCGCGTTAGTTTGGTCGTAGCCTTGTGATCGTAGTCTTTGTATTTGGCCGTAGCCTTTTGACCATAGTCATTGTGTTTGAACGTAGCCTTTCGACCGTAGTCGTTTTCTTTGGCCATAGCCTTTTGACCGTAGTCATTGTATTTGGCCGTAGCCTTTCGACCGTAGTCATTGTGTTTGGCCGTAGCCTTTTTACCGTAGTCATTGTATTTGGTTGTAGCCTTTCAGTCCCCGAGTGAGGTAGTATATCGAGGGTGTGCCTTTTAAGGGGTCTTACAAGTTCGAATATATAGCATTGACTTTAATATCGGGATTATGCCTTTTTAAGGCTTTTCAAATTAGACATGCCTTTCTTGAGGTCTTAGAGATTTGATCATGCCCGTAGGACTTACATAGTATATAATGCCCGTAGGACTTACAAATTTGATATTGCTGACCCTGAGGTCTTATGGCGTCGAGTTTTGATAACTTTGATGGGGAGACAGTCCCTGAGACATCGAAGGTTTTTGGTTCGGAAGTCGTTCCTTGTAAACTTGATATTGCCTCCTCGAGGTCTTATGAGCTCGAGGTTTCCAGCCCTGAGGTCTTATGGCCTCGAGTTTACTATGGCTTGATGGGGCGAATGTTGATGACAGTCCCCGAGATATCGGTGTTTTTGACTCTGGAGCCGTTTTTTGTAAAAATAGTAAACCTTTTTGAAGCGCAAGGTGTTTTGATGGTAAAAGATGCTCCTTTGATTACTTGGTACAAGTATACATAGTTTTTCCCGTCGAGGGTTCAATTATTCTACGCGGACACGGCTCATTTGACCGTTTGGGCCGATACATCATTCTCCTATCTAGACCCTCATTGGCTCATTTAAATTTCTTCGAGGAGGCCTCTCCCAGGGGGATTCCCCCCGGTATTTGAGGTTGATTGAAGAGAATCCTTGAATACTCGTTGAGTTCTCCTTAGGTAGCATATAGATGTTGCCTCGTTAAAAACCTCGTCGGTAAAACCCATTTGGGATAAAATCCAATCTAAGGGAAAAAGAGCGCACGCGTGATTTAAAACCTAAGGTCTTCGAGCTAGAAGGTGCTTCAATTCTTTAATCGGACACCTGCACATAGGTCAGTTGTAAAATGTAAACAAAAAAGAGACGGTTATACCTTAGCAGTGATGGCGTTCAAGCCTCGATATGCTTCGACTGCTTGTTCTGAGGACACGGTACAGTCCTTTATTCATTCCTTTGCGTTCAGTCGAGGATGTAGCTTGTGATCACTACTTGGTTGTCTGCTTATCCTTTGGCTCTTTTGATGTAGAAGGCATCGACATCGGTGCCACATCGTGCACCACGAACATCTCCCTTGTTGCATGTTGTTCCTCGTATACCGATTTTATTTCGTCCTTCGTTGTAAACTTCATCATTTGATGAAGGGTTGAAGGCAATGCTCTCATGCAGTGTATCCATGGCATTCCGAGCAAGGCATTCTACCTCATGTCTCCTTCGATGACATTAAACTTTGTATTTTGGGTTGCGCCGGCCACGTTGGCCGAGAGGATGAACTCCCGTGTCATTGTTTCCCTCGCCATGTTGAATCCGTTGAGGACTCGAGAGGCGGGCATGACCTGGTCGAGCAGTCCGAGCTACCTGGATCCACAAGCACACGTTTAATTTGAAACGTATTCACAAGAAAAGAAACTACCAGTGCGTCGTTGTGAGGTTGAGACATGGTCTCGATGTCCTCGTCGTTGAATGTGAGGGCGTCCTCGGGTACGTAACCTCAAGTCCGCTTTTCCCTGTTGATGGATAATTTCGTTCGTTTGACAATGGGTTCCTGTGGGATGTCGATTCCTCCCATGATCATGTGGATGACATGTCGTGGCTTGTTGAGGAATTCTCGGAGGTACCCTTTGTTGATTAGTCGGGCTACTTCCTCTCGGAGTTGTCTGCAATCTTCGGTCATATGACCATGTGTGCCGTGAAATTCGCACACCAGGTTATGGTTCCTTTGTGATGGATCTGATAGTATGGGTTTTGGCCATCTAGTGTCTTTGATTTTACCTATGGCTGATACGATATCTGAAACATCAATGTTGAAGTTGTACTCAGATAACCGGGGTGCCTCTATCGGTCCTGTGTGTCTGTCAAAACTAGCTCTGCTTATGAGCCCTCGAGGATTATGAGCTCGATCTTCCCTTCGGTAGTTTCGAGGTATGTTGCGCCTTGGGGCATTTCTTCGATCTTCGGTGTATGGTTTTCACCTTTCCTTGTTTGGCCTTGGTCCTTTTCTAGGAGCCTGCTAGGATATACTGAGCCTGAGGGGGCTCCTAGTTGGTCGTCTTTGACCCTAATCTTTCATTGATATCGGTTATGGAGATCCGCTCAAGTTATGGAAGGATATTCTACCAAGTTCTGCGTCAGTTGCTTCGAAGAAATTGAACTTCGTTCATTCAAGCCTTGGGTGAAGGCCTGTACTGCGCAGTCATCGGAGACCGATGGTAATTCCATTCGCTCCATTTGAAAGTGAGATACAAATTCTCTTAGCATCTCATTTTCTATCTGCTTGATTTTGAAGACGTCGGATTTCCTTGTTGCAACCTTGATGGCGCCGACACGTGCCTTTATAAAAGAGTCTGCCAGCATGGCAAACGAATCTATTGAATTTGGGGTTAGGTTATGATACCACATCATGGCCCCCTTTGATAATGTTTCTTCGAATTTTTTCAATAGGACGAATTCAATCTCGTCCTCCTTCAAGTCGTTTCCTTTTACGGCACAAGTGTAAGCACTGATGTGCTCGTTGGGGTACGAGGTCCCGTTGTACTTTGAGAGATCGGGCATTCTGAAGTTCTTTGGGATGGGCTTCGGAGCCGCACTTTGCGGGAATGGCCTTTGCACGAACTTTTTTGAATCTACACCCTTCAGAATTGGGCAGGGATCTTATCAACCCTCAAGTTGTAGATCTCCACCTTTTTGTCGTTAGCTTCTATCTTCTTTTCTCCTGATTCAATCCTCTTCGTGAGGTCCTCGAGCATTTTTATAATAGCGGGGGTTGTTGACCCGTTTTTGCTCGACCTCTCTGGTACTTGTTCGACTCGAGGAGCCATTTCCGGTGCCGCTGTACTTGCAGTTTTTCGGTGGCTTTGCAGCTGAGCAACCGCTAAATGTTGTGCCTGCAACATTTCAAAAATAACGTGAAGGCTAACCTCTCTTTCCTCATGAGCTGGAGTTTTCTGAGCCTCCCGCTCGTTTTATCGGCGTATACCCCCGTCAGTATGGGAGTTTATATCGACGTGTTGGGCGTTGTGCGAGCTTACGTCCACGAGAATTGGCTCTGACGCGTCCTCTGGGTTTCACAGTGGTACACCGGCGCCTGAAACAGCTACACCATTATCTCCATGATCCTCAAAGCAGTTGTTTTCATGGGCATTTACTGAGTTAGACATTTTGACCCGAAATCAAAGATTCTTGGACAAGAAAAAGCGTGAAGATTGACTTGCGTTTTTCAGTAAACTAGTACTAAAACAATCACTATTATTTTTAGCCCCACGGTGGGCGCCAAACTGTTTACCTTGAAAATTGTAATTTCAATTTAATTTGATCTATGGTTCAAAAAATATGTGATTTATTTTCACACTATTTGTTTAAGCAATAGATGCTAGATATGAGTAAGGGAAATGAGATAAGAGTAAAAGGGAACAGAGATAGGCAAATCAGACTGCCTTAAATCGGGGCCTCGAGTTGGCCAAGATAGGACCTCGAGGTCGAGGCTCCACATTAACAGTGGATGGTCGATTAAGTTGTAACAGTTCTATGAGCCTCGAAGACGGCTATTTATGATCAATAATGATTAATAAATGAAGAATAATAAATGAAACAAAATAAATGTAAGCAATAAATCAAAAGGGTCAACAATAGATAATGTTTAAGTTAGAGAGCAGAGAATGTTCTTGTATTCAATATCATGTGTGCAAGAAATGATAAGGGTCCCCTTTATATAGGAGGAGAAATCTCAACATAGTACATATGCATTTATTACAAAGATACACAGCTGGTACAATTATTTAATGTCACGGTACGGACTTGTACATTCTTGTAGACTTGGTCAGTTCTAACCACGTGCTTTTTGGGAGTTCCCGCTTGCCTACGATAGTCACCGATTTGCACTGCCCCGAGGTCGATCGTAGGCAACCCTCGGGGTCGATCTTCGAACTGTATCTCGAGCCTTCCGAAGACGGTCTGTGGAGTGTCGTAATAGTCATAAAATCGGACTCACCAATTTAGCCATACACAAATTGAAAATAATTCAACTTTAAACTCTCCATTTTACTCATTTTACCCTTAATGAGAAGCTTTTATAACCACACGAATGTCATGACACAAATTTTTTATCCCTTAAACTTTTAAGTTCACAAATTTTAAACTTTTTTTTCTTAAACTCAAACTACCTCATCTAAATTGAAATATATGGAGTAATATTTAATGTTACCTCTCTTGTACAGAAAAAATGAAATCCATGCATAGGGAAGCTGCAACGAATCTGCAGGTTATTTTTATGTGTTTGTTCACACCACGTAGCATAAGTAGTGCGAACAAGGTAGAAGCTTCCCTACCACTGCTTTATAGTGAACAATACAGCTAAAATGATTCCATTTTGCAGATCTGAGGAAGACTTTTATTTACTTGGACGGAAACTTCCAACTAACTTCCGTTCCTTTTTATTTAATACACCTAAAAGGGACACACTCATTCATCCAAGACTTTTGTCTTCTCCTGGTTCAACACTTCCACTAGATAATTGAACTGCTGCGGAGTACTATTTCTGTATATTTATCATAAATTAATATACCCAAAATCCTCGGTTGTTCGATTTTATCACATATTATTTTAACCACTTTAATTAAGATTATCAGTATTTAAATAAAGATTCAATTCTGATCTGCCATAGGTAGAATTATTGCATTAATTATAATAATTAATTACTTTGTCGAGAGATTCTTGATATTGTTTCTTTCCTTTTTGGTGCTATGTCATGTTCCTAACTGATTTAATTTCTTGACTTGATCCAACGTACCATGATGGAACTATGGAACAAAAACATAAAGCAATTAAAAGTCACAAAAAATTTATCAGTCTCTTTTGTGCTCAGAACAGTTGTTGAGGATATAACTACGTAAATAGGGGTACAGGTAGTAGGATTTGGAGTTAGACCAAACCCAGTAAGTTTGGTCTAAATCCTGTATAAACTAATTGAATATATATAAACTGTTAAATTAGAATTTAATAACATAAACAAATTAGAATTTTGAGCCTGTAAGCTTCAAATCCTAATTTCGCCTCTGTACGTAAATAAAAGTGTATGCTCTAATGGTTAAACTTCTAGACGAGGCTTATGACAATATTATTCAATATGATATCGAAGCAGGTACATATTTTAGGTTCAATTCTCAAAGTCCACATTATCGATAAAAGAAATCTCGAATAAGAAATTTCACGTACCTAACCTATAAAAATCAGCGAGAGAGCGTGTTGAAGATATAACTAAAACGCAAAAGAAATAAATGATCATATGAATAGTAAATAAGTTAATTACATTCATCTTGGAGAACATACCAACAGGTTATAATGTTGACACAAAAAGTGTTCAAAATATAATTCAAATACAAAGAAATGATGAATTCTAAAGAACCTTAGTTAGATCCACGACCACCGACGATGGAAAACAATGTTTTTTTCACCATAAAGAGTGAATTACCACCACTAGCTTTGCTGTTCATACCAAAACATAATTTTGATGCTGGCGATATATATTCATGATAATCATCAAAAGACGATCCTTGGTTACAAAAACGACGCCGTCCATTGAAATTTGAAGGCGTTGTAGGTGCAGAGAATGAGGAATATTGTGAAGAAGACGACCATGATATTGAAGAAGAAGAAGAAGGTGATAAAGGTAATTGAGATTTTTTGGGATTAAACTTCATGATTAAAGCATGAAAAATCTTGGAACTTGAACTCCTTTTAAGGGATTTTTTGTTGGTAGTATTATTAATGCTCGAGTAGTAAGAAGGAGGAGGAGTAAGAGGAGGCAACAATGAAGTTTCAGAAAATGTATTATGTTTAGGAGTACCAGGTTGTAACTCCCAAGTAAAAGGGACAGAACTTGGAACATCATTATAGTAAACTCTAAAAGAAGGAATAGAAGAAGAAGCTTTGGAATTTTCCTTTGAAAGAAGCTTAGAGAAAAACTTGTTGTCTTCATGTTTGATTCTGAATGATTTCTCAAAGCTGCTACTCATCACCATCTTGGCTAAGTTCAACTTGAAAACTTTGGTTCACAAGAATGTATATATAATGGAAGGGCTTTGTGCAAATATATCTATATATATATATATATATATATATGATTATAGTACAGAGAATAGATTATTTATTGTTTACATGAAGATTTGAATGTATAGTTTCTACAGTAGGCCCTAGCGATAGCAACTTTGCCCGATTATAATACCATAGCTCATTTTCATATAGAGATATTTATATAGTGTAACGCATAACATATGTCATGAACTTCTAGTATAGGTCAAATAAGTTGCAAGTAGTGACAGCATCATTTGTCCAAGGGTGTTTAATTGAATTTCTTTCAATAGAAAATTACACTACGAATAAGTCATATACATACATTGATCGTTCAATTTCATTTACACAAGGAAAAAATTATAATTAGTAATTGCAATGGGCGTTCTACTCAAGAACAAAAAAACGTTTTAGGACATGAGTTCCACTCTCAATTGAAATATTGTAGCACTTTCCAAAGCTCCTCGTCTCCAATCCTAGTGGTTGTAGGGACAACCCTACTAGGAATAACTCATGACTTTCGAGAATATAGTTTATAGGAAAAGCTTACCAGTTAACTATAAAATATGAATAATTAAGGATGTTGTAAGAAGTATTATAACTAGATTAATTAATCAGCTTAATCTAGATTGTAATTATTCTCAAGCTAATTATGTCACTAGATAGGGTGTAGACTTAGAAACACGACAAGAGTTACAAAGAACCAATTTGGATCTATGCGTAGTAGATCTTTATGGAGGCCATATTCTAGATAAAAGGATTGATGGAAATTTATCTCGAAAGGAAAAAAAGAGAAAGCATACCACGGAAGGTCATCCTTTGATGGGTGATGGCGAAGAAAAGATCTCTTATTAAACATATAAATATCATAAAGGATATGTATGAAAGAGTTGTCACTAGCGTGAACACTAGTGGGAGATATTTAGAAATATTTCATGACAGTTGGCTTACACCAGAGTTCTGCATTAAGCCCCTACTTATTTACCATAGTCATGGATAAGCTAACCAACATAATACATAATAAGGTCCCCTGGTGTATGCTATTTGTTGATTATATTGTGCTAATAGACGAGACTAGTGAGGGTGTTAACTAGACGCTTGAGCTATGGAAAAATACCTTATAGAATAAGGATAGTAAGATAAGTAGAAGTAAGGATGTGCACATGCACTACATGTTTAGTCAGTATGAGAAGATCAAAGTGATAAGAGTATAATCTTAAGGATTGTATTTGATTTTGTATATAGTAGGATATGATTCTTCTAATATTTTGTATAATAGGATCAGATATGACTCTGCATAGTATTTTTGTATAATTAGAGGATCAAATATTATTTGGTGTACATAGTATAAATAGTTGTATTAGAAATGCAAAACTGAAGCCATTCTACTTACTCTCTTTACATCTTTCTACATGGTATCAGTTAAGCCCTAGTAATCCTTTACCTTCCAAACTCCATTTTTTCTCTGTTTTCCTCTTTAATTTTCTCTTCTAATTTAAACCTCCAACTCCTTACTTACCAGTCCTCTGAAGTTTCTCACACTTCTCCCACTGATATTTCTTCTACTAAAATCTTCAATGTCACCAAAATGGCTGCTATTCCCAACATCAAAAGTTTGGTTAAAGTTGTTCTTGGCTTGAACAATTACTTTCTCTGGCGACTTGTTTTTTCATTTCTCTACGGTTGTACAATCTTGTCGGGCATATTGATGGTTTCTCTCCCTCCTCTTATTACTATATCAAATAACCCATACCCTACTGCCCTAGATCAATGGCTTCATGAAGAAAATGCCACTATCTTTGTTTAAGTTCTCCACTTCGTAACCCACTGCCAAAGAAATATGGGACTCCATCCATCAGTTAATTCCAGATTATACAACGGTCTGCAAACTTCAAATCAAGATTAAAATATAAACTTTGAAAAAGGATCCATGTCTATGTATGCCTATGTTCAGAAGTTCAAGCACTTGAGAGACTCTCTCCTTGCTCTCGGTGTTTCTCACACTAATGATGAATTTGTGCAATAATTATTGAATAACCTTCCAGCTGAATATGATCCTTTTGTGGCTAATGTTCTTTCTCAATCACCATTGCTTTCATTTGAGAGGACTAGAGCTCTTCTTCTAGCCATGAAACTCGCATCACCTCTCGCAACAATATAGATGGTGCACTTCAGTCTACTACTCTAGTCTCTCATCGTGGTCGTGGTTCTTCTAAAGGTCGTGGACGTGGTCGCCATTCTCCTAATGGTTGTGGCTCTCAACAACACTTTACTCGTCTCCATGGTTATTCCTCTTTTTAGCCACAACAACAGTCTTCTGCTCGTGTTTTATCTACTCGACAGAGGCTTTCTTCTTCTACAACACACCAGCCACCTGTTTCCCCTACTCCGGGCATTTTAGGTGCTTCTCATGTCGCCGTTTAATGTCAGTTGCGCGAAAAGTTTGGTCACACTGCTCGAAACTATTCTAAAAATTCTTCAGCTAGTGCAAATACTATCGCACTCTCTCATTCTCCTACTGCAATGAAAGTTGATGACAGTAGCTGGTATCCGGACACTGGTGCTTCCGCTCATGTCTTCTAACTTTAGTATACTTCATTCTCCTTCTCTCTGCTTAGGTTCTGACAAAATTTTCATTGGCGATGGTTCCTTACTACCCATCAAAATTGTTGGTAATTCTATCCTTAAACCCCTTTGCGTACCCTAAAACTAAATAATGTTTTTCATGTTCCTCTCCTTTGTGCTAATCTTCTTTCTGTTTATAAGTTCTACAAGGATAATCACTGTATATTTGAATTTTCTAACTTTACTTTTTGTATGAAGGAAATGGTGGCGGGAAAATACTTGTCACGACCTAAAATTCAGCTAGTCGTGATGGCACATAACTCAACCCGCTAGGTAAGCCAATTAACAACTATCCAATTCAAATGAAATTTAATAAGACAATTAAGCAAAAGAAAATATCTAAATCATATACATATCCCAAGGACTGGTAGTACATATCACGAGCTTCTAAGAATAGAGTTTACAAAGCTGAAATGAAATAAATACATAGTCCGTTTCAAAAGTACATAAATAGAGTTTTATAGATCTAAGGCTACCACGAACAAGAAGCAGCTACAACCGGGACGTATGTACATCTTAAATCCAGCTCCCCTCGAACACAGCAACATAAGCAGCCAACATCTGCACGCAAGGTGCAGAAGTGTAGTATGAGTACAACCGACCCCATGTACTAAGTAAGTAACAAACCTAACCTTTGGTTGACAATAGTGACGAGCTAACACAAAGGTCAGGTCTAATACCAATATTCCACAACAGTTCATAACAACATAGTACACGTAATAAAAAAAGGTATCTCAGAAATAAAATGCTCAGCTCGTTCACAGTTCTAGAAAATAGGCATGCTTTTCAAGTATCTAAGTGAAAACCCAAATGTTTAACCGAAAATGCCAAAAATACGAGTTAGTTTGAAATTTGTGATTTTTCCAAAAAATCCTTTCAACAATAAGTAAGATGTTTCATTTTCAGATAGCATGAGGAAAGTACGTCTCTATACCTACATGTCAAGATACAAGTAAAATCATAAATGTCCCAAAATTGGATAGTAGAAGGAAATGCATCTTTATGCATGTATCTCAAGTACGCATAACAAATGCAATGCATCTCGATGATGAGCTCATGTACTCACACTCTTAGAGAACTCAATCTCACTGTCTCGCTCTCACTATGCTCAATACCCAGCACACTCAATCACTCAGCGATGTACAATACCCGATCCACAAATATACAGTTGAATGCACTTAATGGGGGTGTGCAGACTCCGGAGGGGCTCCATAAGCCCAAGCGTTATATCGATGCGGCGTGCAGCCTGATCCAATCATATAAGTAGCCATAAGGGTCGTTGTAACGTGCAACCCTACCGTATACATAAATTGCCATAAGGCTTGTTGCGGCGTGCAACCTTATCCGTATACATAGATAGCCTTAAGGCTCTTTGCGGCATGCAACCCGATCCATATACATTCAAATAGCTCACAGCTCGGCACTCAGGTCCTATCTCTGTCACTAACCTCTCCATTCTCTCAGTCTCTCAGAAATCATACAAATCAACCCAAAAAGAGATAATAACAGGTATTAACAAGAAAATAAGAGGAGACGGAGATATGATACGCAAGGAAAAATGTGACTGAGTACATGACAGCAAATAACAGCTAATTCAACAATTACATGACCGACGTGGGTCCCAACAGTGACATCATATGGCCTAAGGAAGGTTTCTAACATTAATGGCAGTCAAATTTCTAGAAGACCGAGGGAACATGTAATTAACAATAAGCTATTTGACTTTACAGTCTCACGGGACGGACCATGTCACAGTACCCCACGATGCACGCTCGTCACCTAACATGTGAGTCACCTCAATACCAATTGCATAACACGTATTCCAAGGTTTTATACCCTCAACACTAAGTGTTGAAGAGTTACTTACCTCGAAGACGCCAAATCCAATACCTAGAAAGCCATACGATGCTCCGAAAATGCCATCCTGCACATACTGACCTCCGAACGTTTCGAAACTAGCCTACATCAACTCAAATACATCAAACAATGCCAAAGGAAACAAACCCAATCGATAAAGGTCAAATCTTTAATCAAATCCCTAAATCGACCAAAACATCAAACTCGGGCTTGCGCCTACATAACTCACAAAATCTGACAAACCATTCAATTGCGAGTCTAACCATACTAGTTTCACTCAAAGCCGACTCTGAATCGGTGTTCAAAACTCAAATATTAACTTTATGAAATTTTAGACAAAACCCCTAAATTTCACTTTGAAGTCATCAATCAAATGCTAAAAACAAAGATGGATTCATGAAATATAACCAAAATCGAGTATATAACACTTACTCCCAACCCATATGGTGAAAATTGCCTCCAAAACATGTCCAAATCCGAGCATCTTAACTCAAATTATGACCAAATTAAAAAATATTCGAGATTAAGTATTTTTGCCCAGCTGTTTTTCCTTGTTTTGCATGTCAAACGATCCCAAAACTTGCTTTTGATGCCTCCAATGGATGTTTTGTGAAATTTTAGTCAAGTTAAGCTTTTGAATCACTCGATTTGACCTTATAATGAAGGAGATATGTTGGTTCAATATTTGGAAATAATGCAGATTTTTAAATACGAAGTCAGTTGCAATTACGTAATTAATTTGCAAAAACTGGCAACCCAATTCCTTGTAAAATGACCATAAAATCCTCATACGATGTCCGATTCGACGATTCTTTTTGTTACGGATTTGAAATTACTATACGGATCTAATTCTTCAATCAAAATAAAAATCAGAGCACATTTGTTCAATGTGGTACCATTTATGCTTGAAGAAACGATGTCGAAACATAAGAAAAACGAGCGCAACACAACCCAAACCTATCCGCAAATCACCTGAGACCCTTGAGACCTCGTACGAACATACCAACAAGTCCCACAACATGACCACAGACTTACTCGAGGCCTCAAATCAGTCATAACAACTTGGAAATGACGAAACGCACCTCAAATAAAACATAATGAACTTTTGACTTCCAAAAACTCGCACCGAAACATATCAAATCAACTATGAATTAACATAAGCTTTGCACACAAGTCCTAATACATCATACAGAGTTAATCGTGCCCCCTAAACTACCAAGCGAAGTGTAAATGCTCAAAAAGACTGATCGGGTCGTTACATTCTTCCCCACATAAACATACATTCGTCCTCGAACGTGCCAAGAGTTTTTCCTAAGTTGTCAAACACCGTGTAACCTTACTATGCACATACTCGAGGGTGATCCCACGTCACCCTATTCCATATAGTCCTGACACACAACATACGGATGATCATTACTTCAACCTTAGCCCGTAAACCTTGTAATCCAATTTTCCAACATTCAGAATTTCCTATAAGACCCAAATCTTGCATCTATACATTGTATAAGTCTGAAAAAGATGTACCAAGCCATATCCATAACCCAAGACACAATCACAGGATATACCACATACCTCAAATACCCATAGCAATATTTCTGATGCAGTAGCTGCTCAAAATAACTCAATTTCTGTAATAAACCTCATATCAACTAAAATCTTGTTCTGAACCTTTAAACACTTCCAATGATGAAAGAATCACATAGAAACTCGTTATTACTTATCCAACTAACAAGTCATGGAACTCTCCCTCCTTCGACAAGAACTATATCCAATTTCTAAGATGACTTCTGATATCCTCCCTACATGCTATAATCAAATCCGATAGTATCCATTCTAGGTCTAATGACCTCATCTCATCCAACAAAACCACTCTAGTGACATGACATATGTAACGACCCGACCGGTCATTTTGGCTCTAGCTCGTCGTTCGGCAGTTTGAGGCCATGAGCAACTTCATTTCAGGTGTTATGACTCGTAGGCATGGTTAGAGTTGAATTTCGGGAAGTTCGAAGTCAATTTGGAAAGAAAATTCTCATTTCGGAAGCCTTAAGTTAGAAAAATTGACTAAGATTGGATTTTTGAGTAGACGACCTCAGAATCAGGATTTGAAGGTTCCAGCATGTTTGTATGATGATTTCGGACTTTGGTGTATGTTCGGATCGGATTTTTGATGACCTGGGAGCGTTTCGGCGCATATTGTGGAAGTAAGCATTTTAGAAGAAATTTCATAAGTATGGGTTGAAGTGCATTTAAGTTATTTTGATGTCCGTGGGATTCCAAGTCTGAGAGTAGCTCCGTATGGTGATTCTGGTGTTTAGAGCGCGATCACAAGTAAATTCGGCGGTTCGTAGATCAATTTGGAGTCGTTTGGCTAAAGTTATAAATTTGAAGGTTTTTAAGAAGTCCGACCGGAAGCGGAAATTTTGATATCGGGGTTGCATTCCAATTCCGAAAGTTGGAGCAGGTCAGTAATGTTGAATGTGACTTGTGTGCAAAATTTTGGGTCAATCAGACGTGATTTGATAGGTTTCGGCATCGAATGTAGAAGTTGGAAATTTCAAAGTTCATAAAGATTGAATTGAGTTATGATCCATTGTTTCGATGTTATTTGATGCAATTTGAGGCCTCAAACAAGTCCATGTGATGTTATGGGACTAAGTCATATGATTATACGGGGTCGCGGGGGGCCTCGGGTGTGTTTTGGTATAATTTCGGATCATTTCCCCATGGTTTGCTACTGTTGTTTTCTGGTGTAGCTAGTGTGCATCGCGATCGCGGTCGTTGGTACGCGATCGCGAAGAGGAAAATTTGGGGGCTGTTGTATTGGCTTATGCGAACACAAGGAAGGGAGTGCGAACGCGAAGAGGAAATATTAGGAGGCTGCTGGGATTGGCTTATGCGAACGCAGGGAGAGGAGTGCGATCGCAAAGAAGAAATGGGGAGGCAGCGAGTTATGACTTCGTGATCGCGAAGGCTTTCCTGCGATCGCATAGAGGGGTCAGAACTGGGCAGGGTGTTTTAAAAACGGGATTTTGGTCATTTCTCCTCCGTTTTTCACTTGGTTGGGCGATTCTTAGCGAGCTTCAAGTGGGGATTTTCGTCATCTATGTCAAGGTAAGTTGTTCTACTCATTACAAGTTAAATACAAGGTTCATATATAGATTTGGTCATGAAAATTAGTAGAAATTTCGGGTTTTGAGGGGAAGACCTAGAATTTGTATTTTTCGATTGTTACCACGAATTTGGGCATGAAATTGAGAGAGAATTATATATTTGAGTTCATGAGGCTATGGGTAAACTTTATCTTCGAAAAATTTAGGAATCCGGGCACGTGGGCCCGAGGGAAATTTTGTCAACTTTCCGAGCGGAGTTGGGAATTTATATAAATTGAATTGTTACCAGTATTA
The DNA here is from genome assembly GCA_005239495.1 of Nicotiana undulata. Taxonomy (NCBI): domain Eukaryota; kingdom Viridiplantae; phylum Streptophyta; class Magnoliopsida; order Solanales; family Solanaceae; genus Nicotiana; species Nicotiana undulata. The sequence goes on from MDKH01076963.1 coordinate 49,923, forward strand.
GAGTATATTTGCATTGGTTTACCCGTTATTTGGCTAGGTTTGGAGCGTTGTGCATTGATTTGAGTCATCGGAAGGGCTTGGAAGCCGGTTATGGAACTTCGGAGCGAGGTAAGTCTCCTTTCTAACCTTGTGAGGGGGAATTGTCCCCATAGGTGAACTAATTAAATATGTGCTACTATTTGTGGGGGCTACGTACGCACGAGGTGACGGGAGTCCGTGCGTAGCTAGTATTATGCTTGTGCCTGGGTAGTCTAGGACCCACTAGCATGCTTTACTTGTTGTACTTGTAATTTTGCTGATAAAATTAGACTGTTTAATATTATCCAATTAGTAAATGAATACCTAATAATGTTGAAGTTTATTTTCTTTATCATCTAAAAAGAGAATTGATTCTCCTTGGATAATTGTTTCCTGATAATGCATGAATTTACTGTCTGAATGTGTGTTTCTATGAGTACCTGAGTCGCATGTATGATTCGCGAGAAGGGTAACCCTATTATTTATATATGACCGCGTCGCATGATCGATTCACGAGCGGAGTAATAGATGCATCTATAGTTCGAGCCGTTCGATCCTACATCAGTGCATGGTTTAAATTTATCGTTGGTTCGAGCCGTTCAACCCTCGGCATACTTGCGCATGATATTTGCTAAGTATTTTCTGTGATTTTTAACTGTTTGCTGGCCTTGAATTATAAGTTGTCAACTGAAAAGATGAAGACTTAAAATTTGTAAATATGGAAGAAGTTGTTATCTCCAATCATTATCTGTTAATTACCTATGATATCCATGCTTAGTGTCATCCTTGATTATATTAAATTGACCTCTACCAAGTGTCATATTCGACCTCTCGTCACTACCTCATCGAGGTTAGGCGGGATACTTACTGGGTATACGTTGTTTTCGTACTCATACTACACTTGTTGTGCATTTTGCTACATAGGTACATCTATATCTAGTGGCCTCTCTTGGCACCGTAGCATGGTTGATATGGGGACTTAGGTGAGATGCACCTCTCGAGATGACCCGCAGATGGCAGAGTCTCCCTTAGACGTATTGTATTTTCTTTTAAATTCCTTGTCCAGTTTGTACTCCGGACAAATATTGTATTACATCTATACTTCCTAGAAATTGCTCATGCACTTGTGACACCGGGTTCTAGGATGATTTTGGGAGGTATTTATTAAATGGATTGTTAAAGCATCTTTATTTACTCGGTAACTTTTATTGGTTATTATATTATGTAATGAAAAGTAATGATTCAAAATAATAAAATGGGAATTTAATTAAATTTTAGTGTTTGCTTGCCTGACAGAGGTGTCCGGCGCCATCACGACCTTTCATAGGATTTTGTGTCGTGACAACGTGGTATCATAACACTAGGTTCCCTTAGGTCTAGGAGTCATGAGCAAGTCTAGTAGAGTCTTTCGTATAGGTACGGAGACGTCTGTACTTATCTTCGAGAGGCTACAGGGCTGTTAGGAGTACTTCCCTTCTTGATTCCTCGTCGTGCGGTTTGATTCTTTTGAGGCTTATGCCTATGTTTATTTCCTACTTAAATCTTACGTGTCGCGAAGTGCTTTCTATGAGTCGGGGATTTGAGGGATTGTAATGGTGCTACAGACATGGGGCGTGATGTTTTCCCAGGCATGGTTTGTTGGGGCTACTGTCGATGCCCTGCGAAAGGATATTATGTTGTTTTAGCGCAATAGTTGTATTTTTGAGAGCTTTGAGGCTATGCTCAGGATGTTATGATGCTCATGAATGATTATCGCGCAGTAATTGACGTGGTGGTGGGATGCTTGCCCCTGTGTTGAGACAGTGAATGACTGTATAGGAGTTTTACTCAGAGCGTGGTTCCGAGATTTCAGTATTTTATTTCCGGCGGAGGAAAGACAATTGGATTATAAATGATCAGGTTTGGGTTGATAGAGTAATGGGACTGGGTGTTTTCAAGTGTGGTGGAATATTCATCTGTGATGTGATATCGTCATCTTTGATCGAATAGAATGTGTTAAGTTCGCCGGTGCTATAGTTTCTTCGGTTGCATTGGGTCAGAGTATTTTGAAGCAGTATTGAAGAAGCGGCTGTCAGAGATCGTGGTGTGCGGTGGTTCAGGATTGAATAGGTATTTCTAATGTAGGCGGCTCGAGAAAAATGATCTTCGGGAAGGTTTAAAGGTGTGGTGATCTACTAGTTTAAGTTCTTCAGAGGATGATATTTAATTGAGGCAACAACTGGGTGGCATACAATGAAAGAACATATGTGAGAAGTGCTAGGCAGTGGTTCCATTTCTAGGAGGCCAGGTGTAAGAAGCGAAAGTCGAGCAGTTGCATGAAGGGGGTGAGTTCGACCAAAGTGGGAGAGTGGCAGCGTAGCATATGAGTTTTGTGGTAAGATAGCTGCCCACCTTGAGGAGAAGCTTGGAGTGATTTGAGAATTTTAGTGGACGGTGATTGGGTCCACGGTCTTAGATCGAAATATTGATTATTACGGTGGGAGATTGGATGTAGCATAAAAAGGGGGTTGTTTGACTTGAAGAAGGATGCGATATAGCGCTGAATTGGAAAACATTGTCGCACTTTTAGTTGATGTCCATAAGGAGTGAACGGACTGGTGCAGTTGGTGAATGGGAACAGGCTTAGGATGGGATATTGAGGTCATAGTAATTGTTTCCCCGTGCAACGACGTGGGTGGATGTTGACATGTAATTTCCATAGGTGGGTTATCTCCTGTGAGCAGGTTAGCGGTCATGTGGTTGGCAAGTTTCTGCGAGGAATTCTATTGACTATTCGGTAAGAGGCCGAATATGTGAATGATGCTAGAGAATTAGAGTATTCATGGAATGCTAACATGAGAATTTAGAAGAATTTGACGAGTTGGTTAAGCAAGATCATGTCAGCAATGAAGAAAGAATTTTGGTGGGTTCCAGAGTGGTGCAATGAGTAGTTTTAGGCTAAGTGGGAGAGTCCCACCGCATGTGATTGGGTTGCAGGATTATCTTCTCATGGGGTTGCGGATTATCGGCGTATTGGCAAGTTATTACAGGTAAGGGGGAAAGGAATAAAATGGTAATTGAGCATGGGAATTGATAAATGTGTGCAAAGGTTGGCTTTATTGAATCAGGATTAGGCTTTGGAAAGATTTAGGATTTATGCTTAGTAGAGAGGTAATTTACAAGGGAAGTGATTCAGTCAGATGCTTTATCAAGACGGGTGTTCAGGTGCCAGCGAAGCAGTATAGTTGATTATATTCGGGACCAAGCCAGAGTGAGTGACTCTCAACAATGGTTCCAATGAATTCAAAAGGTTAAGAATGCGGTGTTTAAGGGTTTCAAGGCCGCAACATGGTTAAGAATTTGGCTTTTACAGCAGATAGTGATGAGAGGATCGGAGTGTTCCATGTTATCGTCGGCTTGCGATGCAGCATTGGAGGGTATGAGATAACCCGTGGGATTTGAGACAGCGTGGTATCGTGATATAAAGTCACTCGAGAGGAGAGTGGACTTGGGTTCACAATGTTTTGGATGAGGCTATTTTTATTTCTAAGTCAAGTAAGAGATAAATTAGAAGAAAATAGATTAGTTAGCCATGGTTGAAATGGAACATGTACGGCAGTGATCAGTTCCTTCAGCATGATTAGGTTATGCATGTGATTTGTGATGGTGTGTGCGAGGCTTGTCGGTCGCCGTAATAGATTTTATTTGGAAGCATTCAAGTATGATGGCCTGTCAGGGGTAGGCAGATTCCGGAAGGATTATAGTGGTATAGACTACTACTTAAGGATTTGCATGTTTTGTGATTATGAGAATTCACTCGTGTGTTGTTGTGGTTCTCTTGAATCGAGGTAATTAAAAGGGTTTTAAATAATGAAGTGTTCACTCTATTAGTGGTTCAGGAGTTATGATGGAATTCTTATGCCATTTCATATTGGCATGTTAGGTGCAGTAAGTAGTATGGAATTGGAAGTAAGGATCAAGATTGTGGTTCGGTGTTAACAAGGATGTCATGGGTGTCGCGCCCCCTTTTTCTATCGCACGGGTTAGGTACGGAGAGATCGGGTTTATGACATTTTGGACAACTCCTTAAAAGAAAGGGTATAAGGAAGAGTCGCCACCTAACGATTTTTATGGTGCGTTAGGGCACCCAGAGTTGATAACTCATGAACTAGTTCGCGTTACCAGAGATTGGGTAAGGGATTGAAATTATCCCAAGGGGAAGGTGTTAGGCACCCCTCAAGATCCACAACTATGGGTCCCAGCCAATAAGTTCTGTGAATTTGGACGGTGAACAAATAACAAGTAAGGTTCATATAAGAGGGGATTTCAAACAAGCTTAAAATTCTTTTGGAGAAAGTATAAAATAAACATTTGAAAAGAAACTGTCCTAGGTTTAAAGTAATACGGATCACTTCAATGAAATACCCGGTATGTCACACCTCGAAGAGGCGGCTACACGTGGTATTAGCGCACCGGTCATCATATCCGTATTCTACCCTCCCCACCCCGTAAAGGTTATTTAAAATCCGTGTGTTGGTTATGAATGCTTATTGCGTTCCATTACCCGTCCCATCTTATAAATCCTGGAGGGTGTTTAGGATTACTAATCCTACAAGGTAGGAACTAGGCTGAACCCTTAGGTTTAAAGGATAAAATACTAGATGACATACAAAACAAGTAAGACTGCACATAAAAGGGAACATATAAAGACAAAGAAAGGCTCACAGGTCCCTCCACACATAGACATGTAAGTAGCACGTCTCAAACACGGTTAAAGGATCAAGACAGGAGCTTAAAATAGGAATTTTAGTAAAATAGTGAGTCGTAGGAATTTGGGTTAGAAAACTTAATGAAGACAGATAGTTGATATCAAAATATACAGTAGCTAAAGGCAGCGGTAGAACTTAGAAATATGCAGTGATTTAAAGCTTTCAGTAAACATAGATGAAAGTCACTAAAGCAGGGGTTTGAAGTAACATAGTGATTTTAAAAGATAAGGGACTAAAATACAGTGGCTTAGCATAGAGTAATAGTTATTAGTTTACAGAGAACTTGTAGTAAAAGAAGTAGGGGGATGGTATCAAAATATAGTAACCTTAAAGAAATACAGAGCAAGGATTTGAAATGGCATGATTTTGAGCAGAGTGAGACATCTTTGAAAACCCAGTAGTTGGAAAACATAATAGAACGGGAATCAGTAAAAGGAAATAGATGCACAACTTCGAGATTGTTAAAAATAAAGCAGGAGTTTTAATAAAAGTAAAATGAACTTCAGTGAGGTAAAACAGGAGTGGGAACAACAGGGTTCAAAATGTTCAAAGGGGATGATTAAACTAGTTGAACATAATTGATTTGATTTAATACGTATTAGGCCTAAAGTTTTCCTAGGCGTCGTATACATTGCCTACTTATTTTAAAGAGTGAACATGCATATTTGGATTCTGATTTTAATAGATACATGTTTTAGGGAAAAAATTTCAAGTAGGTTAAACGTATTTTATGAGCGTATTAGATTATGTTAACCAGGCGTTCCAGTTCTGATAAATAAGAAGTCCTAAGGGCAGGATATCTAATGCACAAAGTATCACCTTAAGACATGGTTTCTATATGTCATGCTTACAAAATGCACGAGCAATACATTATGACAGCCTTTTGTTACTCGTTTAGTTATACTAGGAACATGGTGTCAGATGGCGTGAATATAATAGATATGTTGAAATGAAGAACCTAAACATGATTTTTAATGCATGTCCTAAGCATGATACTATTGCGCACATAGGGAAATAAAGCCTAAGTCATGATTTCTACCCATACTACACTAAACATGCATAATTCCCTCCCATATTCATTATCCAGCCCCAATCGTTTGTTTACAAATTATTACAGACCATAGCAAATGAATTACAGTAATTGCAAAGGGAAAAATAAGAAGTTATTCTATAGAGAGCCTTCAAACAGGCCCAACCTTCCAGCCTCACCCCTTTCGAGCTTCACAGCCTTACATAGCCTGGGTGCGGCAAAGCTCCCAAAGGCCCTTGTGAGGGCCCTGGCCAATACCAGCACCCAGCAGTCGCCAAAGTTGAGATAGGTGCAGTGTAGAATTACCTGCCTCAGTGTGTCAAAGTTCAGAGGGAACTCAAGGTCCCTAAGCAATGCTCACACTGAGGGGGTGGAACCTAAAGGTCTAAGAGTAGTGTGAAGTGCAAGAAGGAGTAGTTAAAATGAGTTGAGTTTGAAAGGGAGTTTTGAAATAACATGGCTTTAGAGGATACTATAAAGATCTTTTATGTAAAACCAGTTTGAAAAGGAAGCAGTAGAATGGTCACAACTCAGTAGGTATGCAGAATTCAAGAAAGCAAACACAAATAGGGGAAAGAGATTGGGGACAAGTAATGGTAGCAGCATATTTGCAGTAATCAATCCTTAGAACAAAGTTACAGATTTTCACAGGATGTGATATGCCAAGAGTTTATCATATATTATAGATGGAGATACAAATCTGAGAATACTAAGTATTATAGGTACATTATAAGCCAGGCAATTGACAAAGAAAAATACATGAAGAGATGCTAAATATGCAGAAAGAAGAAGTAAAAGATTCACATAGGCCATAATGCATCATAGAGGAAAACAGGAGTCATGCTAGGGTAGAAGAAGAAGAGAGATCATAGAAAGAGAGTAGACATACTAGTTACATGGTAGGCAATAGAACCATAAGTAAAGGCACAAAAGAAACAATAAGAATCTTAACCAGAATTGAAACATATTGTTTTAGGATGTTGTAAACTTAAATTAGAACATACCAGTGTTAAGAGAGAGATCAAAGCAGAAGAGAGCAAAGTGATATCACTATTAGCCTTGGCTTATAGCCGACTAATAATAAGCAAGAGTAGAAAGCAGCAAATAGAGCAAAGAGATACAGAAAGAAAGAGCACAAGAGAGTAGTATAGAGTGTTGATGTCTGTGTGTGTTCGTGTCCTCTTGTTTAATGAAAGAGCATAAGTATTTATAGTTGAACACAGGTGATCAAATAAGCTAAGAATCACAAATGTATGGCAATAAGAAAAGGCAGAATCCCAATCAGTCAGGAAATCAATAACACGGTTCCCTTGAATTATGGGATTCAAACTAAGAAGTGGCAAAGACATGCAGCCACACAAGGTAAAAGAAGATCGGTACCATACTTAAATAAGGAAAGGATGCAGGCTTGTTAAGTAATAGGGAAACTCGGAATCAATTAACTAATGAATCAAGACAATCACTCCCTTATGTCAAGGGATTCAAATTCAAATAGTGAAACACATAGCCATATAAGGTAAATGAAAATCAGTCAAGACTCCACAAGGAGAGAATCAGTTTTACTAAGCAATAGGGTAAACAATTAAGACCAAGTTCAGAAATTCCAATTAAGGAGTGACTTAATAGAATAAAATACTACAGCAAATCAATTAATTTAAACAATCGAATAGCATTATAGGGTTTTACAGGAACCTTTCAATCAATCCATCAAGTAAGGAGATTATAATCAGTCAAGAGAGATTTATAATACCACCCTTCAGCATATAAATAAGTAAGACAAACAATCGTAGCAACAGACAGGTCTAGTAACATTGACAGGAAGAGGCAAGATGAACAACATATGAATATAATCACACAGAGATGCCACAAACAAACTAAAGAATCATTCGAAGTATGATAATAACAGGAAACTTAACAAGAGATAGGCAGTAGGAAGAACCAAACACAAAGGTTTAAAACAAATTAGGGCTTTTCAACATAGGCAAGTTAAAAAGCGGTAAGAGCATAGAATCAGTAGGGATATGCAAAGGAAATATTTAAACATAAGGAAGAAATCAGTTTTAAACAAGTGTAGAAACTCAGAGAAACCCTAATTTTAAAAAGTAAGCAAACGTTTTAAGCGTGATGGATCTTAAAGATTTAGTTGAGAATAAAGTAAAACATAATGAAATAGGCTTGAAACATTTAGAAATACCATAAATCTGAGAAGTTTAGGCAAAATTTAGGGTTTCAGAGAGGATTGAAGATAACCGGAGAACCTGTTGCGAAGCTCGAAGGTAATGGTGATTGTGGCATGGTCATATCAAAACCCCATCGGAGGAGGCCGAAAAACCTCCCAAGCAAGAACTCCAGTAGCCGTTTGGCATGGTAGAAGCCTTTAGAGGTTTCAAAGATGAGGTGAACCGGAGAATGAGGCGTCATGGAGGCTGGTAGTCGAAAGGAGGGAGGTCGGAGGTGGCCGGAGACAGGCAGAACTTCATCGGAGAAGGAAGCATCCAGGAAGGTTCTAGAGAGAAGGGAGAGGGAAAGATTAGAGATAGAGAGATGAGGGGTCTCGAAAGAGTGAGACGGGGAGGGGGGTGTTAGGTAGGTTTAATTATGGAAGGTGGGGTTTGAGCCATTGATCAACGGTTCAGATTAAATTGTGGGTTGGGCCGGGTATGAGTTGGGTTTGGGCTGGGTAGGAATTGGGTTAAAGGGTTGGGATTAATTTGGTTTAAAATGTGGCTAAGGTTTAAATAAATGTGGCTAATGTTTAAATACCCGTAAAAATAGATAATTAATTAATTAAAATAGCTAACAATTGTATAAAAATAAAATTAAGTTAAAATAGGTAAAATTACAATAATTAACTAATATTAAAAATGTAAGACACATAAATTCAAATTTTAAAAGGTATAAAATGTCTAATTAGGCCATATTTGCAAAAGTGATTGTAATTGCAATTAAATAAGACCCAATTGGCCAATTTACGAAATAATTGGATTTTAATAAGTATAAAGTTATTATAAATGACATACTGAACTGAAAAATATTTTGAAAATAGTTTAGAGCACAATTTATGAATTATAAAAAATATACAATATTAAATAGATATGGAAATAATTTAGATAAAAATATGGAAAAATAAGGAAAAATACTCATTATTGCAAAGAGTGATTTTGAAGGCTTATATACAAGTTTGAAAATAATTTGAGGAAAAATTGGGTATCAACAGTTGCCCCTCTTTACCCGGGAAGGATGAAAGAGTTGTCAGGTGAAGATATGACGGCCAATTTTGACCGAGAGAAAAACTATGGGGTAGAATTAGGCTGCACCCTGGTTTCTGAGCTGCCTACATATCCCTGGTTTTATAGGAATCAGGCCGTATGTAGTTCCGGGAATCACTGGTGAAGTATACCGGTGACGTTCTAGAAGGACGGACGCAAGGTGTAAGGCACGGTAAAAGTATGAAGGTCTTACGAGGTTGTGTCGAAGGACTGGATCTGTCTGCTCTTGCCTAGTTGGCTGTTCCGGCCGGGTTACCTGCAGATAGAGAACAAGCGTATATTGTGCATAATATAAACATGATGCAAGTTCCCGTCGGACTATGAATGTTGTCTTTGGACAATTAGGATGATGTCCTTAGACCATGATGTCCTGGGCCATGAATCGCTCAGCGCGGGATTCGCATGCTATGAAATGATGTTCTCGGGCCATGAGGATGATGCCTCCGAACCATGATGCCTTTGAATAATGATATGCAAGTTGAATATAAGAGATCCGCAGGCTATGAAATGATGTTCTCGGGCCATGAGGATAGTGCCTCCGAACGATGACGCCTTTGGACAAGTTGGCGATATTTCAGCCCATGAAGAATGCAACAATATGACGTTGACAAGACAAAGCTTAATCTTGCGATTTGCGAACAGAAAGAGGGCAGAGCTTAGCCCGCAAGAAGGCGTAAATAAATAAGGTGACTGCTTTGAAAAGGTAGGAAGGAGCTTAGCGTAATGCAATAAGATGCGGAGAGAGGTAGCGCAGAACCTCGGAAGGCGGAATGATAGCCTGATGCAATGCAGAAAATAAAATGCGGGGGAGGTAGCGCTTAACTTTGGAAGGCAGAAAGGTAGCCTTATGCAAGAAGTAGATGAAGATGGAGGTAGATCTTAACCTCGGAAGGCAGAAAGGTAGCCTTATGCAGATGCGAATGCAGATGGAGGTAGAGCTTAACATCGGAAGGCTGAAAGGTAGCCTTATGCAAAGATGCGAATGCAAATGGAGGTAGAGCTTAACCTCGGAAGGCAGAAAGGTAGCCTTATGCAAAGATGCGAATGCAAATGTAGGTAGAGATTAACCTCGGAAGGCAGAAAGGTAGCCTTATGCAGTGCAAAAAATAAAACGACAATAAGAGTCCTTAGCTGATGATAAAGTGAGGCGATACAATTGTTGTGAATGAAGTATCGTTTGCAACGATGATAATAGTAAGCGTTGGCATGTGCGATGAGTTCGAGAGCGTATCTTTGAGAAACATGTGTCTGGTGGGGACAATGAGATGTCTTGGGCTTTGCCGTATTTGTGCCTGCATCCAAAGAAAAATCGTGAGTTCCAT